>APFE030138159.1:0-62443 GCA_000404065.3 Pinus taeda | reverse complement strand
CTATAGTTGTGCATGTGATTTGCACAATCAATGGATTGAGTATTGCCAATGAGGATTGCATGGTATATCCAAGGGAAATACGAATTTGGATCATTCATTCATCAGTACTCTCATGCAGGATTGCGCAGTGGAGGCAGACAAGCAGCGGAGGAGATTTGAGTCGGTGATTGATTCAGATCTGAGCTAGTTTGTGTGTAATAGGTGGAGATAGTACTGAGTACTTGTGAGGAGTATTGTACTATGTATTGTTACATGTTCTCAATAAATATAATATACAGATAGTTGTGGGGTTTTCAACTTTATGCTTTCCCCGGGTACATACTGTGTTGATATCTGCGATTGATGCTTCAATGTGCACATGCGATTGTTTCTTAATACTGCTAAATTGATGATCAATGTAGAGGAGGTTATGTATTATGCATGATTTTGCAAATAGTGTATAATCAAGATAATCTCTATGAATAAGTGTCATATTATTCAAAATTTCTACAATTATTTACATATTTACAGGAGGATATGTATCCTTAAGAAAATACTTTTTCAAACCCAGCCCATTAACAGGAAAAGCATCCCTCTTTCCCTGTAAATCTTGGAGGATAAAGGTTGATGGGCCTATTTTTTCAACAATCTGAAATGGGCCTAGCCACAATTTCTGTAACTTTGTGTGTTTTCCTTTTTCTTCGTGATATTTGTCCCATTTCAGAATTGGATTGCCAATTTCAAAAAAATTGATATTAATTGAACTTGCATCAAATTAAGATTTAACCAATTGTCGATGATGGGCATGAACTTGTCTAGCTTTATCCCTTTCTTCCTCTAGCTTCAGAATTTGGAATATTCTTAAATGTAAAGCAAAAGAAGGTTTTTCTCTAATGGATTGCACTTGGGCTAGTGATGGAAAGCTAGATTAGGAGGTAGAATAGCTTCTTTTCCATACACTAATTGAAAAGGAGAAGTGCCTATAGAGACATTCTGAGTAATTATGTTAGCCCATAAAGCAAAAACTAGAGCATTGTGCCAATTTCCTTGATTTTGGTCTGCTATTCTTTTGATTATTCTAATGAGGTTTTTATTAGTAGACTCTGCTAAGTCATTTCCTTGAGGGTAATAACTTTGCAAAATACTTGAGTTTAAAACCTCTTTTAAGAGAAAATTTACTAATGGAATTTCCTAAAAAATAAGATGCATTATTAAACATAAGGACATAAGGAAGACCAAACCTTGTAACAATAAATTGATCGATAAATTCAATAATGTTTTTAGAATTGGTCACCTTCAAGGGTATTTCTTCCACCCATTTGGTGAAATAGTTTGTAGCAGTCAACATGTATTTATGCTGCTTGGAAGAGTTAGGAACAATCTCACCTATTATGTCCGGTCCCTATTATTCAAAAGGTTACTCAATGTTAACTAGCTACAAAGCTAAGGGTGGTTTCCTTTGTCTTCCTGAAGTAGTTTGGCAACTTTACATTTTCTGACATAGGCATGAGTGTCCTTGAATAGAGTCGACCAATAGTATCTAACATGTAGAATCTTATGAGCAGTGGTGTCTCCACCATACTATCCGCCAGCTGGTCCATCATGTAGTTCCTGCAAGACCTTTTCTGCTTCATATTTTTCTAGACATCTTAGCAAAACATAATCATAATTCCTGTTAAACAAGACATCATTGACTGGTTCATATTGATTAGCTTTAAGTCTGAGAGATCTTTTATTTTTATAATTGAGTTGATACAGGTGGATATTGGTGGCCACCTGCCTATTCCACTTGGACCCCCAACACTGTCTCTTTCAGCTTTTCAATTTCGTTAATTGTAGCACAATTTACTATATTTGGCAGTTTTTCGGGCCCTAAACTTCTGGAGCTGTTTTGAGGCCCTAAACGGCGTTTTTAGGGAAAAGGAGAGACCAACATTTTCCAAAACCGGCTTGTCATTTTTCTGTTGGCCTTTTGTTCAAGATCTTCAAAACAAGGTATCATGATAGCCAAACGGAGATCGTATGCCAAATTTATAACCCCATGAATTTGATGTACCAATTTACCCAAGCGGGGCCCACAGTTTTGGCATTTCATCTCCTAGGGTTACGTTTTTGGATGTTTAGGGTTTTCCATTGTTTCTCAATAATAAATAGGCCTTTGAGCCTCATTGTAACATGGTTCAAAGGCATGTAGCCACCACATCTCTCCTCAGAGATAAGCTAACATCGCCCAAGCTATCTTATTTCCATTCTATTTGTAAGCATAGTTCAGTATTTTTCCATTAATGAAATAAAGTTTTTTTCTGTTGCATATCTATGTTTATGATTATATCTGTAAGTTGTTGCGTTCTTGTTTAAGTTCGGATCAGTGGTATCAAAGCAATCTGCTCTTTCTCTATTTTTCTTTGCATGTCCCCAACGAGGTCAGGGTATAAGGAATTAGGGCTTGATTTGGTTGAACCATTGTAAGATCAGCCTCGCAAAACTCGATGACCTCCCATAGCGAAAGAAGAAAAGATGAGGGAGCAGGAGATCCTTTGAAAATGTTGCTCGAAGAAGCTCTCAAGCGAAAGAGGGACGCGATGATGGATAACTTTGCCCAGATCCTTCGACGGCTACCCATAGGCAATGCATCTTCATCCAGCAGCCACTGTAGAGGTGTCGCTTATTTTAATGTACAAGTTAACTTTGATATTCCCATATTCTAAGGCCTGATAGATGCAGACATCGTAGATAAATGGTTAAATCTATTGGAAGGATTTTTTTCAGTTCATGACTTTTCCAATTGGGAAAACTTTATGTTTGCCCTTCTCAAAGCCTCCCCACACGTCAAGGACTAGTGGGAAACCTACTGTGAACAAAAGGACGAGAGTGAACCCTCGATGTTTTCAGCTGCACCCACTTGGAATTATTTCCGAGAGACCATCAAGGAACAATATTACCGTATCGGGAGCTATGAAGATAAATACATAATGTGGACCACGCTATGGCAGGGAAGGGACCAAGATGTGTCGGAGTTCACAAATACTTTCCATAACCTTTGTACGAAGCTGGGTATCAAGGATACTGAGCGGAATTTTCTTCTCAAGTATCGTGGTTGTCTACACAAGTACATCTAGGACGAGATGAAGTTTCTGGACATTTCCTCGCTCAACATGGCATATCGGTACGCTGTAAATATTGAGTAGAATTTTAAACAAAAGAAGCGAGACTTTGGAGCTGCGAATCCAAAGCTAGGAAAAGGCGACCCCAAACCACAAAACAAGGGACCAAGCCAAGGCGGGGCTACCCAGGACAACCCGCCGAAGTCGCAAGCAAAGAACAACACCACAAAGATGAAGAAGGACACATGAAAATGGTGTGAATTCCATAAGAGATCCACTGACAATACAAGTGAGTGTCGGGCCAAGCAGTCATTGGTGGCCAAGCTGAAGGCTTCCGAATCAGACGTAGGTTTTGACTCTGAATCAGAACCTAATCAAGGGACTGATAAAGTGAAGCAGATCATTGACGCGAAGCCTAGCGCCATTATGGCCACCACAAAGATCCATAAAATTGAGCCAAAAGATCAAGAGGAGGAGGAACGCCTCTTCCACTCACAGATGTGGGTGAAGGGTTCTCCACTGTAGTTCATTGTCGACGACGAGAGCCAAAAGAACCTCATTTCAGCAGAAGTCGTGAAGCAATTGGGCCTAAAGGCTACAACTGTTAGGTCCCTATACTACTAGTGTAACCCCTTATTGTTATTAGTACAACCCCCTTATTATGTTGTTGTGCCCATGTAGCCCTCATATTGTTATTATTATGCCCCATAGAAGCCCACTACTGTTATTATTGTGCCCTTACATTATTATTGTTATGTCGGCTCTAATTATATTATGACCCCTTAGACTCCTATATATAGAAAGGAAGTCTTTTCAATTGTATAATGTAAAGGATGTTTCCCCCTCGAAGAGGCTTATTTCTAAGGCGTTGATCTATCTTTTCTATCTTTTTGTGAGCTAGTTTCATAACATTTGGTATCAGAGTTGTGGATTCTAGGGTTTTGCTGCCCCAAATAGGTCATCGTGGAATTTTTGCTATAAATTTTTTTCTATGAAGTTTTAGAATCTAAAAGCAAAACCCATTTGAGAAGAAATCGGTCTGAATCTCGTGTCCAAATTTTAGATCTTTTCATGCTATATTTTCGGAGATATGATCTGAGGAAGTTAGGGATTTTGCAAGCTCCATAATTTCATCTAAAATAGGTCATCGTGGATTGTCGCTATAACTCTTTCGCTACGAAGTTTAAGAAGCTAAAACAAAATCCATTTGAGAAGAAATCGTTTTGAACCTTGGATCTGAATTTCAAATCCTATCTCGCTATATTGTCAGAGATATAATCTGAGGAATTTATGGTTTTTGCAGACCCCCAAATTACATTCCAAATAGGTCACCTTGGGAAAATCGTCATAACTTTTGTTCTGAGCATCAGATTGAAATTTTGTAAAAATTTTTAGAAAGAGGATTGTCTTTAGTTTTCTATATACCATTTTTAGGTACTAAGGTTGAAACAGTGAGATGTGGCACATTGTACAAGTTTGCTCTACTGAACTAGTCTATAATCAGGTCACCGTGGGAGATTTGGCATACCTCTTTCTTGGATAATCAAATTTTGATCATACTTGTGGGGTTAGAAAGAGAACTTAGAGAGATACCGCAGGAAGAAATTTCAGAACTTGGAGATCTGAAATTACACAGTTATAGTCGTTTCAAGATCGACCTCCTAAAATCAAGAAAAATCAAGATGAGGAAGTTTGATGGCAAGGATCCAGTAAATTGGATATTATAGATGGAGAATATTTTGATCTACATGGTGTACCACTGTTACAAAAGGTATTTATTGCATCTTCATATTTAGAACAAGATCAATTTTTATGATATAAAGGGCTTTGTTCTCGTAAACCACTTGTTACATGGTCAATTTTCATGAAGGAAATTATAGCACATTATGAGGATACAAAGAGCAACACCTTCTTTAGAGAAACACCTCAACAATTGGAAGAAAAAAGAGAAAAAGGGCTTTGTTACAATTGTGATAAAAAATACATTAAACGTCATAAGTGTGCTGAGAAGAAATTATTTTACATTGATTGTGGAGAGGAGGAAGAAAAGGATCAAGAAACATCAAAAGAAGAGTATATACACTAGGAACCAACCCCAGAGAAAGAAGAAATGAATCCGACCACATCTTGTAAAGCATTGGAAATAATTACTACTCAAACTCTTAAGATAGAAGGACATATCAAGAAGAAAAAGGTTCAAGAAGTGAAATACCACATCAAGAAAGAAGAAATGAACCCAACCATATCTTGCAATGCAAAGGCCAGAATTACCACTCCTCAAACTATCAAGATAGAAGGACATATCAAGAAGAAAAATGTTCAAGAAGTCAAAGATCACATAGAGCATCAAGAAATGAATTCGACCATATCTTGTAATGCACTGGAAGAAATTACCACTCAAACTCTAAATATAGAAGGATATATCAAGAAGAAAAAGATTCAAGCAGTGAAAGATCACATCGAGCATCAACAACAAGTTCTCCAACTTTTAAAGGATAACACCACTTTGGTGCAAAATCGAATGAAACAACAGGAAGATCAACATCGCATTGAAAGAATTTTTGATGTAGGCGACTGGGTATTTTTATGGCTACATACATACAAACAAATGGCCCTCAAGAAATCTATTTATGAGAAGGAAATGTTGGCAATACTACACACACTTAAGAAATGGTGACCTTACCTAATGGGAAAACACTTCAAGGTAAAAAGAGATCATGATAGTATTAAATACTTTTTAGAACAAAGATTATCCTCTGAAGAGCAACAAAAATTGGTCACAAAGATGTTGGGTTATGACATTGAAATCATCTACAAAAAAGGGAAGAAAAATGTTGTGCTAGATGCAGTCTCAAGAAAGGATGAGGATCTGGAAGCATTGTTGTGTGCCATTCTATTCTCCAACTAGAGTGGATAAATGAAACAAGATATGAATGGAAGAAGGATGAAGAAGTGTGGCCACTCATTCAAAAGTTGCAGAAGATCCCAGTTCAATCAATATTTCCAAAACTTGACGAGGAAGGAAAAATCATATTGGAGCCTGGAGCAGTCACAAAAGCAAGGACCTGACAACCACTAAATCGATCAATTTCAGAGTATCTCATCAAGTGGAAGAACTTACCAGCTGAAGATTCCACATGGGAGGACAAGAATTTTATACAGGAGCATCAAGAACTACTCAAGCATTTAGGACAACACTTTTTGAAGGAGAGGGACATGTTAGGTCCCTATACTACTAGTGTAACCCCTTATTGTTATTAGTACAAATCCCTTATTATATTGTTGTGCCCATGTAGTCCCCAGATTGTTATTATTGTGCCCTATAGAAGCCCACTACTGTTATTATTGTGCCCTTACATTATTACTTTTATGTCGGCTTTGATTATATTATGACCCCTTAGACTCCTATATATAGAAAGGAAGTCTTTTCAATTGTATCATATAAGAATTGTTCATTTGTGTAATGTAAAGGAGGTTGCCCCCTCGAAGAGGATTATTTCTAAGGCAGTGATCTATATTTTCTATCTTTTTGTGAGCTGATTTCATAACAACAACACATCCACAACTGTACACCATAGGGTGGCTTCACCAAGGATGAGATCTTCACGTCAGCCAGTAGTGTCACCTTCCCTATAGCATCAAGCCCTTCACGGATGAGGTATTGTGTGACATTGCTCCTCTTGAAGTTTTTGATGTATTCTTAGGGCAACCATACTTGTGGAAGTGACATGTTGTATATGAGTCTAGACCTCACTATGTGATTATTACTTTGGCTAATAAGTTGCATAGGATACCAGAGGTAGCCCCGCCTACCACCATCTCTTTGATGACTATAAAGCAATGTAGTAAGATCATTTCCTAGACCAGGAAATTCATTTTACTTATGATTCGCCCCCAAGGAAAGAAAAAGGTTTTTGCCACGGGTTCGAGGAAGGGCTCCTCTGCACAATAACAACAGATGGACAAGGTTGTGGAGGAGTACAGTGACATTTTTTCCTCACCCATAGCAGTACATCTGCACTGTCAGGTCAAGCACCCCATCAATCTAACCTGGACTGATCTATCGACACTCTGTTCTGGAGAACGATGAGATCAAGAGGAAGATTCAAGAACTACTGCAGAAAGTGCACATTAGGCCAAGCTCATCACCCTATGGGAGCCCGATTGTAATTTTACAAAAGAAGGATGGGACCTGGAGACACTGTATTGACTATCATGTGCTGAAAAAGATCACTATTTAGAATAGGTACCCAATCTCACAGATTGATGACCTTTTGGACCTGTTCAAGGGGGGGAAATATTTTAGCAAGATTGACTTGAAGTCAGGTTATCACTAGGTGCATATCGAACCCTCTGATATGTAGAATACTACCTTCAAATCCAAGGAGGGCATTTTCGAATGGTTTGTCATGCCGCTCAGATTGACGAACACCCCTCCAACCTTCATGAGACTCATGGACGACATCTTGTGGCCCTTCGCCAATGCATTCATGGTGGTGTATCTAGATGACATATTTATCTGGAGCTAGAGTTGGGAAGAACACCTCCACCATATTCGGCAGGTCCTTCAAACCCTTTGACAACACAAGTTGTGTGCTAACTTGGATAAATGCACCTTTGGCCTGACCCAGGTTCAATATCTAGTGTACATCATTGATGATGAGGGTGTACATGTGGACCCATCCAAGATACAAGTCATTCAAGATTGTCCAGTCGCAACCACTCTAATAGAGCTCCGCAGATTTTTGGGTCTTGCCAATTTCTACGCAAGTTCGTGTTGGGGTTCTCTCATATCACTTGGCCTTTAACTCAAGTCACCAAGGGCAGAGTGAAAGCAAAGTTCTTTTGGTCGGAAACCCAGCAGCGAGCATTCTCCGAGTTGAAGAATCGCCTCTATTCTGCACTAGTGCTCACATTACCAGATGTGCAACAACCATTTGGGTTTGAGACAAATGCCTCTGACTATGCAATTGGGGCAATTCTTACTCAACATGGGCATCCAGTGGCTTACCACACTTTCAGACACAATCTAAAAGTACCCCACTTATGAAAAAAATGTATTCATTGTGTAAGCCTGTCGTCAATGGAAGCATTACATTCTAGGGAAGGAAACGGTCATCCACACAAACCACTTGACATCTATAGTTCATACAAACACAAGGGAAGTCGCAGAACGATCGCCATCAGAAATGGTCCACCTATCTGAGATAGTTCCACTTGAACATTAAGTATAAGAAGGGCAGCACCAATAATGTTGCGGATTGCCTCAGCAGACCACCAGTCATGGCACTAATCACTATGCTTGACTCTTGTGGGCACGAGACATCGGGGTGGACACATGTTTACAAGAGTGATACAGAATTTGGTAGCATACACCAAACACTCATGGAAGGGAAGAAAGTTCCAAATTTTCACCTTCAGGATGCACTATTATGCCACTTGAGACAAAAATGTGTTCCTCCAAGTGAGCACGCCAAGATGATTTGGGAGGTGCACTATAGCTGGGTCGCTTGACATTTCAAAGTAGAGAAAATAGTGGTGTTGTTGCAGAAGTATTTTATGGGCCGAAACTTCATCAGGATGTTGGGAAGTACATTAGATCCTACACTACCCGCACCATTTCCAAACCAACCATCAAGAAGCAAGGCCTGTATACTCCTTTACTTACTCCTAGCCAACCTTGGGAATATGTCTCCATGGATTATATGTCGGGCCTTCCTTCTACTAAGCACAACAATGATTGTGTTTTCGTGGTCGTTGACAGATTCTCGAAGATGGCCATCATGGCAGCCTGCAAGAAGAGTATCTTAGCAGAGCCACTGCTAAGATCTTCTTTGAACGAGTATGGGTACACTTTGGGCTCCCATAGTTCATTATCTCAGATTGGGACAACAGATTCCTAAGTTCTTTTTGGTCAAGTCTCTGGTCGATGTTGGATAGAAAAATCACTAAGTCCACGACTTTCCATCCCCAAACTGATGGCAAAATAGAGGTTGTCAACAGAATGATCGTACACATTTTGTGGATGTACAACTCGAAGAATCCATGCACATGGGATGAAAGTCCCCCCTTTGTCCAACACAGCTACAATAGATCTCTCCACAGTTCAACAGGCCACAACCCCTTTCAGGTAGGGCTCAGATTTCAGATGTTAATCCCCATTGATGCGGCCATACCATTTATAGCCACTTAGGTAAATTTGTCTCACGTGCAGTTCGAAGCTAAAACAGCTAACAACTTCATTGAGCGCATTCAACACATCCGCCAATAGGTCCATGATATATTGGAAATATCCAATGCTAAGTACAAGCAACACCATGATCAACATCGAGTGTCGCACAAGTTCTAGGTGGGTGACAAAGTTTGGCTTCATTTGTAGAAAGACCGCCTTGTTGGGCCCCACCGAAAGCTTTGATTGCTCTGATATGGGCCATACACCATCACCAAGGCTATCAGTGATAATGCCTTCGAGCTTGGCATCCCATGATTCCTTGGTCTGCACTCAGTGTTCAATGTAGATCGCCTTAGGCCATACTTCCCACCATTGTTGAACACATCTAACATTGCAGAAAAACTCACACCAACAAAGACAAACCCAGACTGCATGGAACAGGCCACCATTGATTAGATCATGGACACACAGATCAAGAGCACTCGCCAGTAGAAGATCCAATTATATTGGGATGTCAAAGTCGGCCAACTCCTTCACCAAGGCAAGTGGCTCACCAGGGACCAAGTTTAGCAAAAGTTTCCCCATCTCATGGAGGCACTCAACGCAATGGGGACCATTTCTTCCTGGGGGCAAGGATGATCTAGGTGGATATTGGTGGCCACCTGCCTATTCCACTTGGACCTCCAGCACTATCTCTTTCAGTTTTTTGGTTACCTTAATTGTAGCACAATTTACTATTTTTGGTAGTTTTTCGAGTCCTAAACTTTTGGAGCCACTTTGTGCCCCTAAATAGCGATTTTAGGGAAAACGGAGAGAGTGAAATTGTCCCAAACCATCTTTTTGGTTTTCTTTCGACATTCTGTTTGAGATCTTCGAAACGAGGTATTATAATAGCGAAAGGGAGATCGAATGCCAAAGTTATGACCCCGGGAAGTTAATGTACCAATTTACCCAAGCGAGGCCCACAGTTTTGGCGCTTCATCTACTAGGGTTAGATTTTTGGATTTTTAGGGTTTTCCATTATTTCTTAATAATAAATAGTGCTTTGAGCCTCATTGTAACACAATTTAGAGGCATGTAGCCACCACATCTCTCCTCAGATATAAGCTAACATCGCCCAAGCTATCTTATTTCCATTATGTTTGTAAGCATAGTTCAATGTTTTTCCATTTATGAAATGAAGTGGTTTTCTGCCGCATCTCTATGTTTATGATTATATCTATAACTTCTTGTGTTATTGTTTAAGTTCGAATCAGTAGTATCAAAGCGGTTTGCTCTTTCTCTGTTTTTCTTTGCATGTCCCCAATGAGGTCAGGGTATAAGGAATTACTGCTCGATATAGTTGAAACATTGCAGGATCAGCCTCGCAAAACCCAATGACCTCCCATGGCGAAAGAAAAGAAAGATGAGGGGACAGGAGATCCTTTCAAAATGTTTCTCGAAGAAGCTCTCAAGCGATAGAGGGATGCGATGATGGATAACTATGACCAGATCTTTTGACACCCACAGGTGATGCATCTTCATCCAACAACCACTCTGGAGGTGCGACTCCTTTAAGTACAAGTTAACTTCAATATTCCAATATTTGAAGGCCTAATAGATGCAAACATCGTAGATAAATGGTTAAATCTATTGGAAGGATATTTTCCAGTTCATGAATTTTCCAATCGGGAAAAGGTTATTTTTTCACTTCTCAAAGCCGCCCCACACGACAAAGAATGGTGGGAAACCTACTGTGAACAAAAGGATGAGAGTGAGCCCTCACTTTTTTCAGCTACATCCACTCGGAATTCTTTTCGAGACGCCATTGAGGAACAGTATTACCCTGTCGGGAGCTATGAAGATAATTACATAAAGTGGACCATGCTAGGAAGGGAAGGGACCAAGATGTGCCGGAGTTCAAAAATACTTTCCATACCCTTCGCATGAAGCTGGGTATCAAGGATACTAAGCGACATTTGGTGCTCAACTACCATGGTTGTCTACACAAGTACATCTAGCACGAGATGGAGTTCCTGAACATTTCCTTGTTCAGCACGGCGTATCGGTACGCTATAAATATTGAGCACAATTTAAAATAGAAGAAGCAGGACTTTAGAGCTGCAAATCCAAAGTAACGAAAATGCACCCCCAAACCATAGAACAAGGGACCAAGCCAAGGTAGGGCTACCCAGGGCAACCCGTTAAAGCTGCAAGCAAAGAACAACACCACAAAGACAAAGAAGGACATGGGAGAATGGTGTGAGTTCCATAAGAGCTCCACTCACAATACAAGTGAGTGTTAGGCCAAGCAGTCACTGGTGGCCAAGCTTAAGGCTTCTGAATCAGACGCAGGTTACGACTCTGAATCAGTACTCGATAAGGGGACTAAAAAAGGGAAGCAGATCATTGATGCTGATCCTAGCACCACCGTGGCCACCACAAAGATCCAGATAATTGAGCCTAAAGATCTAGAGAAGGGGGAATGCCTCTTCCACTCACAGATGTGGGTGAAGGGTTCTCCATTGTTGTTCATTATCGATAGCAGGAACCAAACAAAACTCATTTCAATAGAAGTCATGAAGCAGTTGGGCCTAAAGGCTACAATAAATCTACAATTGTACACCACTGGATGGCTTCACCATGGACGAGATTTTTTCATTAGCCAGGAGTGTCGCCTTCCCTATAGCATCAAGCCCTTCACGGATGAGGTCTCGTGTGATGTTTCTCCTCTTGAATTTTCTGATGTATTGTTAGGAAAACCATACCTGTGGAAGCGAAATGTTGTATATGAGTCTAGACCTCACTCTGTGATTATTACTTTGGCTAATAAGTTGTACAGGATACCGGAGGTGGCCCTGCCTACTGCCATCTCTTTGATCACTGCAAAGCAATGTAGTAAGATCATTTCCGAGACCAGAAAATTTGTTTTCCTTATGATTCGCCCCCAAGGCAAGAAGAATATTATGGCCACAGCTTCCAAGAATGGATCCTCTGCACAATAGAAACAGATGGACAAGCTCATGGAGGAGTATAGGGACATTTTTGCTTCACCCACTAGGGTACCTCTGCATTGTCAAGTCAAGCACTCCATCGATCTGACCCCGGGTGCACTGCTGCCCAATGCACCAATCTATCGATTCTCTGTTCTAGACAACGATGAGATCAAGAGGTAGATTCAAGAACTACTGCAGAGAGGGAACATTAGGCCAAACTCATCACCCTGTGGGAGCCCGATTGTATTGGTATAGAAGAAGGATTAGACCTGGAGACTTTGTATTAACTATCATGCGTTGAAAAAGATCAATATCCAGAATATGTAGCCAATCCCGTGGATTGATCACCTTCTTGACCAACTCAAGGGGGCCAAATACTTCAGAAAGATCGACTTGAAGTCAAGTTATCACCAGGTGCCTATTGAACACTCCAATTTGTGGAAGACTACCTTCAAATCCAAGGAGGACCTTTTCGAATGGTGGGTCATCCCGTTTGGATTGATGTATGCCCTTGCAACCTTCATGAGATTGATGAATGACATCTTGCGGCCCTTCACCAATGCATTTGTGGTGGTGTATCTAGATGACATCTTGATCTTCATCCAGAGTTGGGAAGAACACCTCCACCATCTTTGGCAAGTCCTTCAAACCCTTTGACTACACTAGTTTTGTGCTAACTTGGAGAAATGCACCTTTGGCCTGACCCAGGTTCAATATCTGGGGTACATCATTGATGAAGAGGTGTACATGTGGAACCATCTAGGATACAAGTCATTCAAGATTGTCCAGCCCCAACCATCCTAATAGAGCTTCGAACTTTTTGGGTCTTGCCAATTTCTACCATAGGTTCGTGTTGGGGTTCTCTCATATCGCTTGGCCTTTAAGCCAATTCAACAAGGGCGGAGCGAAAGAAAAGTTATTTTGGTCGGAAACCCAAAAACGAGTGTTTTCTGAGTTGAAGAATCACCTCTATTCTGCACCATTGCTCACATTACCAGACTGGAAACAGCCATTTGATATTGAGATATATGCCTCCGACTATGCTATTGGGGCAGTTCTTACTCAACATGGGTATCTAGTGGCTTACCACAGTGAGACACTTTCAGACACAGTCTAAAATCACCCCAATTATGACAAAGAAATGTATTCTATTATGCAGGCCTATCGTCAATGGAAGCATTACATTCTGGGGAAGGAAACGGTCATCCACACAGACCACCAGCCTCTATAGTTCATACAGTCACAAGGGAAGTTACAGAACTGTCGCCATCATAAATGGTCCACCCATCTGCAACATTTCCATTTAAACATTAAGTATAAGAAGGGCAACACCAATAATGTCGCAAATTACCTCAGCAGTCCACTATTCATGGCACTAATCACTATGCTCGACTCTTGTGGGCACAAGACATCGGGGTGGCCGCATGTTTACAAGAGCGATCCAGAATTCGGAATCATATACCAGACACTCCTGGAAGGGAAGAAAGTTCCAAATTTTCACCTTCAGGATGCATTGTTATGCCACTTGGGACACATATGTGTTCCTTCAAGTGAGTGTGCCAAGATGATTTGGGAGGTGCACTACAGTTGGGTCGATGGACATTTCAAAGTAGAGAAAACAACGACATATTACAGAAGTATTTTTATTGCCTGAAACTTTGTTAGGATGTTCGGAAGTGCATTAGATCCTGCACCACCTGCACCATTGCAAAACCAACCATCAAGAAGCAAGGCTTGTATACTCCTCTACCTACTCCTAGCCGGCCTTGGGAATCTATCTCCATGGATTACATGTTAGGCCTTCGTTCTACTAAGCACGGCAACAATTGCATTTTCGTGGTCGTCGATAGATTCTCTAAGATGGCCATCATGGTGGCCTACAAGAGGAGTATCTCAGCAGAGGCCACTACTAAGCTCTTCTTTGAGTGAGTGTGGGTACACTTTGGAATCCCACAGTCCATTATCTCAAATCGAGATAACAGATTCCTAAGTGCATTTTGGTCAAGTCTCTAGTCGATGCTGGATACAAAACTCACTAATTCCACACCTTTCCATCCGCAAACTGGTGGCCAAATAGAGGTTGTCAACAAAATGATAGTACGCATTCTATGCATGTACAACTCGAAGCATCTACACACATGGGATGAAAGTCTCCCCTATGTCCAACACAGCTACAACAGAGCTCTCCACAACTCAACATGACACAATCGTTTCAAGTAAAGCTATGATTTTAGCCATTATGCCCCATTGATGTGGCCATACAATTTATAGCCATTCAGGTAGATTCGGCTCACGTGCAGTCCGCAGTTGAAAGGGATAATGACTTCATTGAGTGCATTCAACACATCCACCAATAGGTCCATGATCAACATTGAGTGTTGCACATGTTCCAGGTGGGCAACAAAGTTTGGCTTCATTTGTAGAAAGAGCGCCTTGCTGGGCCCCACTGCAAGCTTCGACTGCTTCGATATGGACCATACACCATCACCAAGGCCTTCGGTGACAATGCCTTCAAGCTCAGCATCCCACCATTCCTTGGTCTACACTAAGTGTTCACTGTAGATCGCCTTCGGCCATACTTCCCACCATTGTTGGACACATCTAACATTGCAGAATAGCTCACACCAACACAGCTAAACCCAGACTGTATGGAATAGGCCACCACTGTTCAGATCATGGACACATATATCAAAAGCACTCACCAAGAGAAGATCCAACTATATTGGTTTGTCAAAGTTGGCCAACTCCTTCACCGACGCAGGTCGCTCACCAGGGACCAAGTTCAACAAAAGTTTCCCCATCTCATGCAGGCACTCAACGCAATGGGACCATTGCTTCCTAAGGGGGGAGGAATGATCCAGGAGGATATTGGTGGCCACCTACCTATTCCACTTGGATGCCAACACTATCTCTTTCAGTTTTTCAGTTTCCTTAATTGTAGCACAATTTACTATTTTTGGCAGTTTTTTGGGCCCTGAACTTCCGGAGCTGTTTTGAGGCCCTAAACGACATTTTTAGGGAAAAAAAAGAGACTGACGATCTTTTATTTTTGCTTGCATCTTTTTTTTTTACTCTCTCTTCTAGATTTTCAAAACGAGGTATTATAATAGCCAAACTGAGATCGTATGCCAAATTTACGACCCCAGGAAGTTGATGTACCAATTTACCCAAACGGGGCCCACAGTTTTCGTGCTTCATCTCCTAGGGTTATGTTTTTGGATGTTTAGGGTTTTCCATTGTTTCTCAATAATAAATAGGCCTTTGAGCCTCATTGTAACACAGTTCAGAGGCATGTAGCCGCCACATCTCTCCTCAGAGATAAGCTAACATCGCCTAAGCTATCTTATTTCCATTCTATTTGTAAGCATAGTTCAATATTTTTCTGTTGATGAAATGAAGTGTTTTTCTACCACATATTTGTGTTTATGATTATATTTGTAAGTTGTTACATTATTGTTTAAGTTCGAATCAGTGGTATCAGAGCAATCTGCTCTTTCTCTGTTTTTCTTTGCATGTCCCCAACGAGGTCAGGGTATAAAGAATTAGGGCTCGATCTGGTTGAACCATTATAGGATCAGTGTCACAAAACTCGACGATCTCCCATGGCAGAAGAAAAGAAAGACGAGGGGGTAGGAGATCCTTTCAAAATGTTGCTCGAAGAAGCTCTTGAGAAACACAAGGACGCAATGATGGATAAATTTGCCCAAATCCTTCAACAGCTACCCACAGGCGATGCATCTTCATCCAACAGCCACTCTAGAGGTGCCACTCCTTCTAAGGTACAAGTTAACATTGATATTCCCATATTCAAAGGCGTGATAAACGCAAATGTCATAGATATATTGTTAAATCTATTGGAAGAATATTTTTCAATTCATGATATTTCCAATTAGGAAAAGATTACGTTTTCACATCTCAAAGACACCCCACACATCAAGGTCTGGTGGGAAACCTACCATGAATAAAAGGTCAAGAGTGAACCCTTGCTTTTTTCAGCTACACCCACTTGGAATTATTTCCGAGATGCCATCAAGGAATAGTATTACCCTGTCGGGAGCTATGAAGACAAATACATAAAGTGGACCACGCTACGGCAGGGAAGGGACCAAGATGTGTCAGAGTTCACAAATACTTTCCATACCCTTCGCACGAAGCTAAGTATCAAGGATACTGAGCGACATTTGCTGCTCAAGTATCGCAGTTTTCTACACAAGTACATCCAGGACGCGATGGAGTTCCTAGACATTTCCTTGCTCAACACAGCGTATCAGTACACCGTAAAGATTGAGCAGAATTTTAAACAGAAGAAGTGGGACTTTGGAGCTACAAATCCAGAGCAAGGAAAAGGCACCCCCAAACCATAGAATAAGGGACCAAGCCAAGGTGGGCTACTCAGGACAATTTGTTGAAGCTGCATTCAAAGAACAACACCACAAAGACGAATAAGGACACGGGAAAATGCTGTGAGTTCCATAAGAGCTCCACTCACAATACAAGTGAGTGTCGGGCCAAGCAGTAACTGGTGGCCGAGTTGAAGGCTTTCGAATCAGACGTAGGTTCTGAATCTGAATTAGAACCCTATAAGGGGACTGACAAAGGGAAGCAGATCATTGATGCAGAGCCCAGTGCCACCATGTCCATCACAAAGGTCAACAAAATTGAGCCTAACCATTGGGTGGATTCATCAAGGACAAGATATTCGCATCAGCTAGTAATGCCACCTTCCCTATAGCATCAAGCCCTTCGCGGATGAGGTATTGTGTGAGGTTTCTCCTCTTGAAGTTTTGGATGTATTGTTAGGACAGCCATACTTGTGGAAGCAGCATGTTTTATATGAGTCTAGACCTCGTTTTGTGATTATTTCTTTGGCTAATAAGTTGTCTAGGATACTGGAGGTAGCCCCGCCTATGACAATCTCTTTGATCACTGCAAAGTAATGTAGTAAGATCATTTCCCAGACCAAGAAATGTGTTTTCCTTATGATTCATCCCCAAGGCAAGAATAAAGTTGTGGACACGACTTCCAGGAAGGGCTCCTCTGCATAGTAGCAATAGATGGAAAAGGTCATGGAGGAGTACAGGGACATTTTTGCCTCACCCACAGGGGTACCTCTACACTATCAGGTCAAGCACTCCATCGATCTGACCCCAGGCATGCCACTACCCAATGGAATGATCTATTGATGCTATCTTTTGGAGAACGATGAGATCAAGAGGCAGATTAAGGAAGTACTGCAGAAAGGGCACATCACGCCAAGCTCATCACCCCGTGGAAGCCCTATTGTATTGATACAGAAGAAGGATGGGACTTGGAGACTCTGTATTGACTATCGTGTGCTGAACAAGATCACTGTTTAGAATAGGTACCCAATCTCAAGGATTGATCACCTTCTGGACCAACTCAAGGGGGCCAAATATTTCAGCAATATTGACTTGAAGTCAGGTTTTCACCAAGTTCCTATCGAAACCTTTGATGTGTGGAAGACTGCCTTCAAATCCAAGGAGGGCCTTTTCGAATGGTTGGTCATGCCATCAGGATTGACGAATGCCACTGCAACATTCATGAGACTGATGGACGACATCTTGCGGCCCTTCACCAATGCATTCGTGCTGGTGTATCTAGATGACATCTTGATCTTCATCTAGACTTTGGAAGATCACCTCTACCATATTCGCCAAGTCCTTCAAACCCCTCGACAACATAAGTTGTGTGCTAACTTGGAGAAATGCACTTTTGGCCTAACCCAGGTTCAATATCTAGGGCACATCATTGATGAGGAGGGTGTACATGTGGACCCATCCAAGATAAAAGTCATTCAAGATTGGCCAACCCCAACCACTCTAACAAAGCTCTGTAACTTTTTGGTTCTTGCCAATTTCTATCACAAGTTTGTATTGGGGTTCTCTCTCATCGCTTGGCCTTTAAGTCAAGTCACCAAGGGTGGAGAAAAAGCAAAGTTCCTTTGGTCGGAAACCTAGCAGCAAGTGTTCTCCGAGTTGAAGAATCACCCTTTCTCTGCACCAATGCTCACATTACCAGACCTACAACAACCATTTGAGATTAAGACAAATGCATCTGACTATGATATTGAAGCAATTCTTACTCAACATGGGTATCCAGTGGCTTACCACAGTGAGGCACTTTCAGAAACAGTCAGAAAGTACCCCACTTATGACAAAGAAATGTATTCCATTGTGTAGGCCTGTCGTCAATGGAAGTGTTACATTCTGGAGAAGGAAACGGTCATCCACATAGACCACCGACCTCTACAGTTCATACAGACACAAGGGAAGTTGCAGAACAATCACCATCAGAAATGATCCACCTATCTACAATAGTTCCATTTTAACATTAAGTATAAGAAGGGCAACACCAATAATCTCATAGATTTCCTCAATAGACCACCGGTCATGGAATTGATCACTGTGCTCGACTCCTATGGGCACGAGACATCAGGGTGGTCGCATGTTTACAAGAGCAATCCAAAATTCGGCAGAATATACCAGACACTCCTGGAAGGGAAGAAAGTTCCAAATTTTCGCCTTCAAGATGCATTGTAATGCCACTTGGGACACATATGTGTTCCTCCAAGTGAGCATGCCAAGATGATTTGGGAGGTGCACTACAGTCGAGTCGCTGGACATTTCAGAGTAGATAAAATAGTGGGGATGTTGCAGAAGTATTTTTATTGGCCAAAAATTCATCAGGATGTTGGGAAGTACATTAGATCCTGCATCATTTCCAAACCAACCATCAAGAAGGAAGGCTTGTATACTCCTCTACCTACTCCTATCAAGCCTTGGGAATCTATCTCCATGGATTATATGTCGAGCCTCCTTCTACTAAGAACAACAAAAATTGTGTTTTTGTGGTCATCGAAATATTCTCTAAGATGGCTATCATGGCAACCTGCAAGAAGAGTATCTCAGTAGAGGCCACTGTTAAGCTCTTCTTTGAGCGAGTGTGGGTACACTTTGGGATCCCACATTCCATTATCTCAAATCGAGATAGCAGATTCCTGCGTGCATTTTGGTCAAGTCTCTGGTCGATGGTGGATAAAAAACTCACTAAGTCCATGGCTTTCCATCCCTAAACTGATGGCCAAACAAAGGTTGTCTACAGAATGATCGTAAACATTATGCGCATGTACAACTTGAAGCATCCACGCACATCGGATGAAATTCTTTCCTATGTACAACATAGCTGCAACAGAGCTCTCCACGGCTCAACAAGCCACAACTCCTTTCAGTTAGGGCTGGTATTTCAACCATTATGCCCCATTGATGTGGCCATACCATTTACAACCACTCAGGTAGATTCGGCTCACATGCAATCTGAAGTTGAAAGGGCTAACAGCTTCATTGAGTTCATTCAACACATCTGCGAACAGGTCCATGATATATTTGAAATATCCAATGCTAAGTACAAGCAACGCCATGATCAACATTGAGTGCCGCACAAGTTCCAGGTGAGTGACAAAGTTTGGCTTCATTTGCGGAAAGAGCACCTTGCTAGGCCCCACCACAAACTTTTACCACTCCGATATGGGCCATACAGAGAGACTTGAAGTCAAGTTATCACTAGGTGTCTATCGAACCCTCCTATGTGTAGAAGATTGCCTTCAAATCCAAGGAGGGCCTTTTCAAATGGTCGATCATGCCGTTTTGATTGATGAATGACCCTGCAACCTTCATGAACTGATGGACGACATCTTGCGGCCCTTTACCAATGCATTCATGGTGGTGTATCTAGATGACATATTGATATTTAGCAAGAGTTGGGAAGAACACCTTTACCATATTCAGCAAGTCCTTCAAACCCTTCGACAACACAAGTTGTGTGCTAACTTGGAGAAATGCACCTTTGGCCTGACCTAGGTTCAATATCTGGGGTAGATCATTGATGAGCAGGGTGTACATGTGAACCTATCCAAGATAAAATTCATTAAATATTGGCCAACCCCAACCACTCTAATAGAGCTCCAAATCTTTTTGGGTCTTGCAAATTTCTATTGCAAGTTCGTGTTGGGGTTCTCTCATATCGCTTGGCCTTTAAGTCAAGTCACCAAGGGTGAAGCGAAAGCAAAGTTCTTTTGGTTGGAAACCTAGCAACGAATGTTCTGTGAGTTGAAGAATCGTCTCTATTCTGCACCAGTGCTCACATTACAAGACCTGCAACAACCATTTGAGATTGAGATAGATGCCTCCAACTCAGCTATTGGGGCAGCTCTTACTCAACATGGGCATCCAATGGCTTACCACAGTGAGACACTTTCAGACACAATACAAAAGTACCCCACTTATGACAAAGAAATGTATTCCACTGTGCAGGTCTGTCACCAATGGAAGCATTACATTCTGGGGAAGGAAAGGGTCATCCACACAGACCAACGGCCTCTACAGTTCATACAGACAGAAGGGAAGTTGTAGAACAATCGCCATCAGAAATTGTCCACCTATCTACAACAGTTCGATTTGAACATTAAGTATAAGAAGGGCAATAATAATAATGTTGCAAATTGTCTCAGTAGACCACCAGTGATGGCACTAATCACTGTCCTCGACTCCTGTGGGCACGAGACATCAGGGTGTCCGCATGTTTACAAGAGGAATCCATAATTTGGTAGCATTACCAGACACTCCTGGAAGGGAAGAAAGTTCCAAATTTTCACCTTCAAGATATGTTGTTATGCCACTTGGGACACATATGTGTTCCATCAAGTGAGCGTGTCACTGGACATTTCGGAGTAGAGAAAACAGTGGCAATGTTGCAGAAGTATTTTTGTTGGCCAAAAGTTTGTGAGGATGTTGGGAAGTACATTAGATCCTACACCGCCCGCGTCATTGCCAAACCTACCATCAAGAAGCAAGGCCTGTCTACTCCTCTACCTACTTCTAGCCAACCTTGTGAATCTATCTCCATGGATTATATGTCAGGCCTTCCTTCTACTAAGCACGACAACGATTGCATTTTTGTGGTTGTCAACAGATTCTCCAAGATGGCCATCATGGCAGGCTGAAAGAAGAGTATCTCAGTAGAGGCCACTACTAAGGTCTTCTTTGAGTGATTGTGGGTACACTTTGGGATCCCACAGTCCATTATCTCAAAGTGAGACAAAGGATTCCTGAGTGCATTTCAGTCAAGTCTCTGGTTGATGCTGGATACAAAACTCACTAAGTCCATGGCTTTCCATCCCCAAACTGATGGCCAAAGAGAGGTTGTCACTAGAATGATCATACACATTCTGCACATGTACAACTCGAAGCATCCATGCACATGGGATGAAAGTCTCCCCTATGTCCAACATAGTTACAACAAAGCTCTCCACAACACAACATACCACAACCCCTTTCAGGTAGGGTTGGGATTTTAGCCACTATACCCCATTGATGTGGGCATACCATTTATAGCCACTCAAGTAGATTCGGCTCACGTACATTCTGAATCTGAAAGGCCTAACGAATTCATTGAGCACATTCAACACATCCGCCAATAAGTCCATGATATATTGGAAAGATCCAATGCTAAGTACAAGTAGCACCATGATCAACATTGAGTGTCGCACAAGTTCTAGGTGGGTGACAAAGTTTGGCTTCATTTGTAGAAAGAGTGCCTTGTTGGGTCCCCAGTGTTCAATGTAGATCGACTTCAGCCATACATCCCACCATTGTTCGACATATCTGACATTGTAGAACAACTCACACCAATAGAGCTAAACCCAAACTGCATGGAACATGCCACCACTAATCAGATCATGGCCACATAGATCAAGAGCACTCGCTAACAGAAGATCCAACTATATCATGTTGTCAAAGCTATCCAACTCCTTCGCCAAGGCAAGTGGCTCACCAAGGACCAAGTTTAGCAGAAGTTTCCCCATCTCATGGAGGCACTCAACGCAATGGGGACCATTGCTTCCTAAGGGGCGAGGAATGATCTAGGTGGATATTGGTGGCCACCTGTCTATTCCACTTGGACCCCCAACATTGTCTCTTTCAGTTTTTCGGTTTCCTTAATTGTAGCACAATTTACTATTTTTGGTATTTTTTCGGGTCCTGAACTTCCGGAGCCGTTTTGAGGCCCTAAACCAAGTTTTTAGGGAAAATAGAGAGATTGAAAATGTCCCAAACTAACTTGCTTGTTTGTTTTCGGCCTTTTCTTTGAGATCTTTGAAACAAGGTATTATGATAACCAAACGGAGATCATATGCCAAAGTTACAACCCTAGGAAGTTGATGTACCAATTTACCCAAACACGGCCCACAGTTTTGGCGCTTCATCTCCTAAGGTTAGTTTTTTGGATGTTTAGGGTTTTCCATTGTTTCTCGATAATAAATAGGCCTTTGAGCCTGATTGTAACATAGTTTAGAGGCATGTAGCCACCACATCGCTCCTCAGAGATAAGATAACGTCGCTCAAACTATCTTATTTCCATTCTGTTTGTAATCATAGTTCAGTATTTTTCCATTAATGAAATGAAATGTTTTTCTGCCACATCTTTGTGTTTATGATTATATCTATAAGTTTTTGCATTCCTATTTAAGTTTGGGTCATGAGTTCCAATGGAGCATAACCATTTTTTAAATAAAAAATAAAATGGCATATTGAGATTCAGGGTCGATGAGGCATACCTATGTTATTTGAAGATTATTACCTGAATCTTCATCAGTTGAAATTTCATAAGCTCCAGTAGTCAATCTACAAAAACCTTGACCCCTTGCTATTTTAGTTGGTTTGATATCTAGGTCATATTCTTGCAGGGAAGTAACCTAATTTTCCGTTTTCTCTCCTAATTCTTTATGGATAAGCAATTTTCTAACTACAAGGAAATGAACAATTACTTTTGTATGTTCTTTAAGGACGAAGGGCCTGAAATGCTTTGTGGACTTAAATATTGCAAAGGCTTTATTCTCAACCTTTAGCTCAACGCCCTTTAAATTGGATCTAAAGAAGGGAATTGGAGCTTCAATTTGTTGTTCATTAGGTTGAGTCAAAACTACTGCATAGGATAGTTCAGAAGCAAAATTATAAAGAACAAATTGTTTGGAAAAATTAGGGGTTAATAACGAAGGGGCATCAATGATTGCCTATTTTATTGACTCAAATTCTTTTCTTTCGATAGGTCCACATTTGAAAATTGACTTCTTCTTGATCATAGCCTATAAGGGAAGTACAATTTGAGAGAAGTCTAGGACAAATATTTAAACAAAAGTAATTTGCCCAAGGAAGAATTGCATATATTTTTTGTTGTGTAGTAAGGGGATTTAAAATATCACCTTGATTATATCTGGATCTATGCAAATTCCTTTTTTAGACACAATAAAGCTTGTATTTTTCTTTCATTAAGAGCAAAAAATGACTTTTTAGGATTTAAGGAGATTCCAAATTTTCCATCTTTCAAAGATCTATTTTAAATTATGTAAATGGTTACCCCTTTGTTTAGAATAAATTGTAATTTCATCTAAATACACTACAACTTTCTTATTGATCAAACCTATGAAAGCAATATCCATAGCTCTTTTGAAAGTAGCTCCAGCATTAATCAGTCCGAAAGGTATTTTTTGATAAGCATGGGTCCCCCACTTAGTCTTGAATGTGGTTTTCAGTCTATCATCTGGATGTACAAGAATCTGTTTGTAACCTAAAAAACCATCTAAGAAAAACATTAGTGTAGAACTAGAAACAGATTGTAAAATTTTCTCCATTGGAGGTAAAGGAAAATTATCTTTTTCATGGACTTTGTTAAAATTTCTAAAATATATACAAATACGAATATCTCCATTCTTCTGTCTAACTCGCACAAGGTTTGAGACCCACTTGGAATGTCTGATTGGAAAAATTATTTTAGCTTTGAGAAGTTTATTCAGTTCAGTCTTAATCTGAGCCTCTAATTTATGGTGAATCTTCCTAATATTTTGTTGAATTGGCTTTACATTTGGCATCATAGGAATGGTGTGCTAAATGATGGATGTGCCATAGGTTTTAAGATCATCATAATTCCATGAAAATATATCCTTGTATCTTTTCAAAAAATGAATGAAAACAGATATTTCATCTGGTGAAAGTCCAAGGCATAAATTGATGTTCTAAGGCTTATGATTAGATCCTAAGTTAACTAATTCAAATATCAGAGTGGAACTTTGAAGCTTGCAATTAGTTACCCTTTAAGCCAATCTTTGAGATGATATAATTATTCTAATTTCAGTACAAGTTTAGGTAAATAATTTTCCTCAAAATATTTATTCAGTTGCTTGTCATGCTCATCTTCATCAATAATCTGATCAAAGTAAGACCCTTCAGATGTCATTAAACTTAATATGTCATTGTCATCATTAAACACATGCAAATTAGTAATGTTGTCTGGAATGGAGGGGCAAAATAATTATTCAATAGAAAGTCCTTAGGTGGAATGAGTTTGGACGTAATGTTTTCTAGGAGGTCAGCACTATCATTTTGTATTCTTGGGATAGAAGCTATGTTGAATGTAGTGAAATGAGAAATTAGGTCTTGGATCAAAGATTGGTAATGCTTAAGGTGACTAGAAACACAATGGATGTTGTTTCTAACTTTTTTTATAACAATATTTGAGTCACCAAAAAATTTAAGGTATTTGATATCAAGACTAATGGCTTTCTGTAAGCCATGTACCAATGCTTCATAATTGGCAACGTTATTGTACAATCAAATTCCAATCTACAATCTAGCATAGTTTTTTCTCCATCAGGATTAACCAAGATGCAACCAGCTCTTTCACCTTCATTAGATTTCTATCCACCAAAATAAAGAGTCCAAAATAAATTATCATGCTTATTTACAAGGTTTTCTACAATATTAATACACTTAGAAGAATCTGTTTGGGATAAATTTTCAATTTGAGATAAAACATAGTCAACTAAAATGAGATATTCTTGTGCTTGAAAATTGCCAAAGAAAGATTCAAAAGAATAACTTTCAAGAATATTTTTTGTAAATACTACTGGTTTGTTTTCCTCATCAAAATCAGTAACTAAATATTTCATGTGTTTTTCCCTATCGAAACAAATTTGATTGATTTTCCATTGTAGGAAGCCACGTGTGTGACCAATTAGTTGCAAAGTAACCATGTAGTTTTTCAAAACAATCTCTACTTAGAATAAGACCATAGAATTCAGGAATGTCTACAACTAATATATTTATTATTTGACAAACCTTTGAATTCAAAGCTTATCTTATTAAAAATAACATTCATTTCTCTCAAAACTTTGAATTTTGTGCGATCTAATTGAACAATCTGAAGAACATATTTCTGTGGTGAAATATTTAATTTAAGACATGCTGCATAAGGCATGAAATTTGATGATGCACCAAAATCCACTATACAATTAAGAACATTCTTGTTAAAAAACTCAAAAGTCAATAAAAAGGGAGGAGTATGGGAATTTGATCTATCTCCAATCAAAATTGCATCTGATGAGTCAATTTTATCTTAACAGACATTTGGAGGTTTTCCTTTCCCGTTTGAGGCCTTTGTAGTGATAATAGTGGGTAATGGAGATGCAAGAACTGCATTCAATTCTTTAAAAATATTTTCTTCTTGTTTTAATTTGCTAACCTCATAAAGAGAAATGTTGGCTTTGATCTTTTTCATGTTTTCCACAATATTATAGTCCATAGTATCAAAGATTATCAAAGTCTTGCATGAAGAAGGAGATTTAGAAGTAGTTGGAAGAGAATCTAAAGAAGGAGTAGAATACTTCTTAATTACACCTTTGTCCTTATTAGGAGGAGCAGGGTACTTATGTTTTTGATTTGATAGAGATGGATCAGTGGGTCCCTTACTTCTAGTAATCAATGGTAGGGCCTCTTCTTCTTCTTCATATTTTGAAGTAGTTAGGATGAAATCCCATAAACCATGAGATTCTACTAATTCTTATTATTGGGATTCTATAGTGGATAAAGTTGGTTCTTCATCTTCATCATTTTGATCAGATTCGACACGATATAATGGCAAGTGGTTGTGACTATCATGGTTGATTCCTTTTCAAAGGCCAAAAGGGATTTTTAGAGGATTCAACTACTTGATTTGTAGTCTCTACCATTTCATTAGACATTGTCTTCAAAACCCTTTGTAATCCTTCCAAGTCCAAAGGATCTTTGGGGGATTTCTTCTTGAATTCATCCTTGAAAGTAACTTTTTTGTTTTTCTTTCTTTCATCAAGAGTGGTTTTCTTCTCAAGAACAAGGATTATGTTTTCCACGGGTAAAGCTTATTTAATGTTATCAAGAAATACTATTTTTTTTGCTACACCTACAATCATAGAAATGTTTGAAGAAAAAATGAAGATATACCATTCAATCTGTGCATCGGTCCCTGGTCTAAAAGTGTCTGGGATTTTATTTAGCAATTTGTTGAATCTAGAATTTAATTTTTTATTTTTTCATTTGGATTGGTCCTAAGATTTAATAAGTAATTAATCAAAGTGGAATTTGTTCGGTCATCACCAAATTTCAACCAAAAATTCTCTTCAAACATATTCCAATTTGTTATTGATCCAGCTGGAAGAGAAAAATACCAGGATCTTGCAGATCCTTCAAATGTGTAGGGAAAAATTCTAACAACACAATCGTTTTCTGTGACTTCATTCAGATTGATGGCTAACATGAAATTTTGAAGTTGTTCCTCTGTAGGGAGGCCATCATCATGTTTAAACTTAGGAAGCCACCTCTCTAGGTGTTTGGGAAGAGGGTGTAATGGTGGAGCCATCTGTATTGCCCTAATTTTATTCCATGGTCTTTGGGCCATTCTTGGAGTACTAGGAGTATAGGAAGTAGTAGAAGATGTGGGGGATGATGGAAATTGAGTCATTGAAGAAGTTGCTCCTATAGTGCTACTGATTATAGTTGCACCAAATTATGTGTTTGAGGAATGTGAGTGGATGGGATGAGAGGTTGATAGGAAGAAGGTAAAGAGGCAAAGGAAGAAGTAGGACCAAGAGAAGGAGTAAGAGGGGGAGACGATGATGTAATCTCACTAGTAGAAGAATGAGTTTATGGGGTACTTTTCTTTCTCTGATGATTGGTTAATGGGAATTCAAAAGGTTTAAATCCAAGCTTTTCACTCTGGGATGTAGTTAATACACTAGAAGACTGTAAGGACAAGGAAACACTTCCTTTCGATATATCAGTTTGGGAAGATTTTTCTCCATAAATAGAAATTTCTTCCAATTTTTGGATCAAAGTTTGAACTTCATGAGGCTCAGTAGGTAGTTGAGAATAAGTTTGGAAAATTGATTTTGGAAGTGTGCTAGAAGATTTTGTGGTTGTTTGAACAACTTCATATCTTGGGTTAGGAGATTTGGAATGTGATCTAGAAGTTGGTGGTGATTTTAAGGGAGACTGACTCTTAGAATGGCCTTTTAGTTTAAGAGTGGATCTTCTTTCCATTCATGGTCTAAAGGCCCTCGTCTAGCGCAAAAAATGTTGAAGGCTTGAAATTCTCTAACTAAACATCAAGGAAAACCACCTAGTTGGGAACTTAAGGCAACTACTTTTCTGTTTGGAATGGTGGCTCTTACTAGAATTATGGGACAAGTTTCCCTTAATAAAGATATAAAAATGGATGAGATAGATAAGTGTGGGGCTAATGATGTGAATGAAACTAAGAAATAATAATAAATAGACATATAATATCTATACTGGTAAAGCTTTCTCTATACATGTGACTTTAGAAAGATCTCACATTTAACATGACAATATAGATCATCAAGTCCTTTATGAGGTTAAAATGAATGAACATAACTAATTTAATTAAGTAGATAATTAAATTAGTTGATTAAACTCATTGCACATATAGTATATCATTTTTCACGCATATACTTAAAAAATTTCAATCAAACACATCAGTAGTTCACATATGGTTGAGATTAAGGATGCTCTCTATACGTTGTCGAAGTTCACATATATCTGTCATTGGCTTTAATTCAGGTGGATGATGAGGTTGTATATGCATCCATGGAGTATTTAGAGTGACGCTCACATTGAAAACTTCGATATTCATAAGCTTTGATAATGCTACATGGCAATCCTGTGGGGTCAAGCCTTAATTATTATATTTGCAAAGAAGCACTTTATTATTTTTAGACTTAAAATATTTGAAAACTTTATTCAGGGAAGGTTTTATCACAACTTATCTTATGTGGACATGTTACAATATTTAAAATATTCAGAAAAAAGTTATGTCGATAATATATTTTAAACAAAAACGTATGGGTAGCTTATTTGTGAATATGCCTTATGGTCCTAAGCTCCGATATGAAGTCTTCGATAAGGGAGATTTCTCATTTAGTCAAGTTTTTTGGAAAAATAAAATTAATATTGTCTTATTTTATTAAAACTAAGGGATTTTATACTAAATCAAAAAGGTCACCATTATTTATTAGTTCTATTATTAACCTTAATGGGGTGGTTGTTGAGTAATACAACAATTGACGACATACTGGGCGAAGCAATTTTCTCTATTAAAAAAGAATTGAATTTTTAAACTACTAAAGGAAAGGACTTATAAGGGTAAAAATACTTGAAGTTTTGATTGATAAATATTACTCTGAATAAAAGAGCTCATCATTTTTTGAATTATCTCATAATTTTTTTATTGGTGAAAATCTGTATTACCCTTGTTAGTCATTTAATCAATTATAAAGATAAAGTTAAGAACTATAGAAGCTTAGAGTTTAAGATAGAAATTTTTATCATTGGTAGAGCCACTACTACCAGCAGGCATCCACAACCTCGATAGGGTTACCATTTAACCAAATATATACTAGTATCCCATCCACTTATAGTAATATTCTTAGAGGTATTTCATATTTTCCTTTAGTATATTGTTTTAAAGTTTACTTGAAAGCCATTGTCCTGGCTTGGTAACCATATTATGACAATGGCATTCACAAGTTACAATGATATTGACCAAGTCAACTCGTGATGAGACCTCTTTTCTTATGGTTGTATAACCCTAAGCCATTATCTTGGTTTGGTGACCAGTGTTGATATTGTCAATATCATTGGTTTCCCATGATCACGGTAAGTCGGCTCATGTTGAGACCTCTTATCTTTCAAGTTTTATATATTTTTGAATTACACTCTAAAGAATTAAAAAAATTAGTGAATGGGGAGGTATATTCACTCCTTAAGAGTAATGGATGACAATTGAAGCCAAAAGATTCTAAAACTTCACAATAGCCTTTACATTTTAAAGAAAACATTTTCATGACCAATCATAGGATAACCAGATTTTATAAAGTTCTCAAGTTATGAAACATTTACAATTTAATGGATATAAGGATTTCAAAGCTTTGTAATAAATGAAATACTAAAGTTCAATGTTATCATTTTCTTTCTATGATCTCTTCTTTAATCAATTAAATTTCATGTAAATGATGAGAGACCCGAATGCGAAGACAAAGGTGTATTACCTAACATAACCAAAGTTAAAAAAAAGGTATATACATGTGATTATTTACATATTTACAAGAGGATATGTATCCATAAGAAAATATTTTTTCAAACCCAACCCATTAACAGGAAGAGCATCCCTCTTTCCCTGTAAATCTTGGAGGATAAAGGTTGATGGTTCTAGTTTTTCAATGATATGAAATGGGCTTAGCCACAATTTCTGTAACTTTGTGCATTTTCCTTTTTCTTCGTGATCTTTGTCCCATTTCAAAAGTAGATCACCAATTTCAAAAAAATTGATATTAATTGAACTTTCATCAAATGAATATTTAACCAATAGTTGATGATGGGCATGAACTTGTCTAGCTTTATCCCTTTCTTCCTCTAGCTAAAGAATTTGGAACATTCTTAATTGTGAAGAAGAAGAAGGTTTTTCTTCAATGGATTACACTAGGACTAGTGATGGAAAGCTAGATTAGGAGGTAGAATATCTTCTTTTCCATACACTAATTGAAAAGGAGAAGTGCATATAGAGACATTGTGAGTAATTATGTCAGCCCATAAAGCAAAACCTAGAGCTTTGTGCCAATTTCTTTGATTTTGGTCAACTATTCTTTTGATTATTCTAATGAGGTTTTTGTTAGTAGACCCTGCTAAGTTGTTTCCTTGAGGGTAATAATTTGCAGAATAATTGCTTTTAAAACCTCTTTTAAGAGAAAATTTAGTAATGGTATTTCCTAGAAAATAAGATGCATTATCAAACATAAGGACATAAGGAAGACCAAACCTCGTAACAATAAATTGATCGATAAATTCAATAATGTTTTCAGAATTGGCCACCTTCAAGGGTATTTCTTCCACCCATTTGGTGAAACAGTCTATAGCAGTCAACATGTATTTATGCTACTTGGAAGAGTTAGGAACAATCTCACCTATTATGTCTTGTCCCCATTGTTCAAAAGGTTACTCAATGTTAACTAGCAACAAAGGTAAGGTTAGTTTCTTTTGTGTTCCTGAAGTAGTTTGGAAAACTTTATATTTTCTGACATAGGCATGAGTGTCCTTGAATAGAGTCGGCCAATAGTATCCAGCATGCAGAATCTTATGAGCAGTGGTGTCTCCACCATACTGTCCGCCAGCTGGTCCATCATGTAGCTCCTGCAAGACCTTTTCTGCTTCATATTTTTCTAGACATCTTAGCAAAACATAATCATAATTCCTCTTAAAGAAGACATCATTGACCAGTTGATATTGATTAGCTTTAAGTCTGAGAGATCTTTTATTTTTGTAATTGAGTTGATCCAGGTGGATATTGGTGGCCACCTGCCTATTTCACTTGGACCCCCAACACTATCTCTTTCAAGTTTTCAGTTTCCTTAGTTGTATCACAATTTACTATTTTTGGGAGTTTTTTGGGTCTTGAACTTCAGGAGCGGTTTTGAGGCCCTAAACGACATTTTTAGGGAAAACGAAGAGACTAAATTTCTCCCAAACAGAATTGTTGATTTTCTTTTGGCCTTCCCTTCGATATTTTTGAAACGAGGTATCATGATAGCAAAACAAAGATCGTATGCCAAAGTTACAACCCCGTGAAGTTGATGTACCAATTTACACAAATGGGGCCCAAAGTTTTGACGCTTCATCTCCTAAGGTTACGTTTTTGGATGTTTAGGGTTTTCAATTGTTTCTCAATAATAAATAGGCCTTTGAGCCTCATTTTAACACAGTTCAGAGGCATGTAGCCAGCACATCTCTCCTCAGAGATAAGTTAACATCGCCCGAGCTATCTTATTTCCATTCTGTTTGTAAGCATAGTTCAATATTTTTCCATTAATAAAATGAAGTGTTTTTCTGCTGCATCTCTATGTTTCTGATTATATCTGTAAGTTGTTGGGTTCCTGTTTAAGCTCGGATTAGTGGTTTCAGTGTAGTCTGCTCTTTCTCTTTTTTTCTTTGCATGTCCCCAACAAGGTCAGGGCATAAAGAATTAGGGCTTGATTTGGTTGAACCATTGTAGGATCAGCCTCGCAAAACTTGAAGACCTCTCATGGCAGAAGAAAAGAAAGACGAGGGGGCAGGAGATCCTTTCAAAATGTTTCTCGAATAAGTTCTCAAGCGAAAGAGGGACGCGATGATGGATAACCTTGCCCAGATCCTTCGATGGCTACCCACAGGCGATGCATCTTCATCCAGCAGCCACTCTGGAGGCACCATTCCCTTTAAGGTACAAGTTAGCTTTGATATTCCCATATTCGAAGGCCTGATAGATGTAGACATCATAGTTAAATGGTTAAATATATTGGAATTATATTTTTCAGTTCATGACTTTTTCAATCGGGAAAAGATTACATTTGCACTTCTCAAAGCCGCCCCACACATCAAGGACTAGTGGGAAACCTATTGTGAATAAAAAGTCGAGAGTGAACCCTCATTGTTTTTAGCTACATCCACTTGGAATTATTTCCGAGACGCCATCAAGGAACAGTATTACCCTGTCGGGAGCTATGAAGATAAATACATAAAGTGGACCATGCTACAACATGGAAGGGACCAAGATGTGTCAAAGTTCACAAATACTTTCCATACCCTTCGCACGAAGCAAGGTATCAAGGATACTGAGTGGCATTTGCTGCTCAGGTATGGCAGCTATCTAAACAAGTACATCCAGGAAGCTATGGAGTTCTTGGACATTTCCTCATTTGGCATGGCGTATCAATACATTGTAAATATTAAGTAGAATTTTAAATAGAAGAAGCGAGACTTTGGAGCGGCGAATCCAAACCTAGGAAAAGGCACCACCAAACCACAGAACAAGGGACCAAACCAAGGTAGAGCTACCCAAGACAACCTGCCAAATCCGGTAGCAAAGAACAACACCCAAAAGACGAAGAACGACACAGGAAAATGGTGTGAGTTCCATAAGAGCTCCACTCACAATACGAGTGTTGGGCAAAGCAGTCACTGGTGGCTGAGTTGAAGGCTTCCAAATCAGGTGCAGGTTCTGACTCTGAATCAGAACCCGATAAGGGGACTGACAAAGGGAAGTAGATCACTGATGCGGAGCCCAATGCCACTATGGCCACCACAAAGATCCATAAAATTGAGCCTGAAGATCCAGAGGAGGGGGGACGCCTCTTCCACTCACAGATGTGGGTGAAGGATTCTCCACTGTAGTTCATTGTCGACAACGGGAGCTAAAAGAACCTCATTTCAACAAAAGTCGTGAAGTGGCTGGGCCTAAAGGCTACAACAAATCCACAACCGTACACCTTTGGGTGGTTTCACCAAGGACGAGATCTTCATGTCAGCTAGTAATGTCCCCTTCCCTATAGCATCAAGCCCTTCACAGATGAGGTATTGTGTGATGTTGCTCCTCTTGAAGTTTCTAATGTATTATTAGGACAACCATACTTGTGGAAGCGACATGTTGTATATGAACCTAGACCTCACTCTGTGATTATCACTTTGGCTAATAATTTGTGCAGGATACCAAAGGTAGCCTCTCCTACCACCATCTCTTTGATCACTACAAGCAATGCAGTAAGATCATTTCCCAAACTAGGAAATTTGTTTTCCTTATGATTCGCCGCCAAGGCAAGAAGAAGATTGTGGCCATAGCTTCCAAGAAGGGCTCCTCTGCACAGTAGAAACAGATGGAAAAGGTTGTGGAGGAGTACAGGAACATTTTCACCTCACCCATAGCGGTAGCTATGCACTGTCAGGTAAAGCACTCCATCGATCTGACCCCAGGCGGGTTGCTAAACAGTGGACCGATCTATCGATGCTCTGTTCTAGAGAACGATGAGATCAAGAGACACATTCAAGAACTACTACAGAAAGGGCACATCAGGCTAAGCTCATCACCTTGTGGGAGCCCGATTGTATTGGTATAGAAGAAGGATGGGACCTGTAGACTCTGTATTGATTGTCGTGCACTGAACAAGATCACTGTCCGAAAAAGGTACCCAATCTTGCAGATTGATGACCTTTTGGACCAGCTCAAGGGGGCAAAATATTTCAACAAGATTGACTTGAAGTCAGGTTATCACCAAGTGCTTATCGAACCCTCTGATGTGTGGAAGACTGCCTTCAAATTCAAGGAGGGCCTTTTCGAATGGTTGGTCATGCCATTCGGATTGATGAACACCCCTCCAACCTTCATGAGACTAATGGACAACATCTTGTGGCCCTTCACCAATGCATTTGTAGTGGTGTATCTAGATGACATCTATATCTTGAGCCACAGTTGGGAAGAACACCTCCACCATATTCGATAGGTCCTTCAAACCCTTTGACAACATAAGTTGTGTGCTAACTTGGATAAATGCACCTTTAGCCTGACCTAGGTTCAATATCTAGGGTACATCATTGATGAGGAGGGTGTACATGTGGACCCATCCAAGATACAAGTCATTCAAGATTGGCCAGCCACAACCACTCTAACAGAGCTTTGCAACTTTTTGGGTCTTGCCAATTTCTATGCAGGTTCGTGTTGGGGTTCTCTCATATCGCTTAGCCTTTAAGTCAAGTCACCAAGGGTGGAGCGAAAGCAAAGTTATTTTGGCCGAAAACCCAGCAGTGAGCATTCTACGAGTTGAAGAATCACCTTTGTTTTGCACCAGTGCTCACATTACCAGACTTGCAACAACCATTTGGGATTGAGACAGATGCCTCTGACTATGCTTTGGGGCAATTCTTACTCAACATGGGCATCCAGTGGCTTACCATAGTGAGACACTTTTAGGCACAGTCCAAAAGTACCCCACTTACAAAAAATAAATGTATTCATTGTGCAGGCATGTCGTCAATGGAATCATTACATTTTGGTGAAGGAAACAATCATCCACAGAAACCACTGGCATCTACAATTCATACAGACACAAGGGAAGTTGCAAAACGGTCGCCATCAGAAATGGTCCATTATCTGCAATAGTTCCATTTGAACATTAAGTATAAGAAGGGTAGCACCAATAATGTTGCAAATTGCCTTAGCAGACCACCAGTCATGGCATTGATCACCATGATCGACTCCTATGGGCACAAGACATTGGGGTGGCCACATGTTTACAAGAGTGATCCAGAATTCGGCAACATATACCAAACACTCCTAGAAGGGAAGAAAGTTCCAAATTTTCACCTTCAGGATGCACTGTTATGCCACTTGAGACACATATGCATTCCTTCAAGTGAGCGTTCCAAGATGATTTGGGAGGCGCACTACGGTCGGGTTGCTTGACGTTTCACAGTAGAGAAAATAGTGGCGGTGTTGCAGAAGTATTTTTATTGGCCGAAACTTCGTCAAGATGTTGGGAAATACATTAGATCCCACACCTCCTGTGCCATTTCCAAACCAACCATCATGAAGCAAGGCCTGTATACTCCTCTACCTACTCCTAGCCTGCCTTGGGAATCTATCTCCATGGATTTTATGTTAGGCCTTCCTTCTACTAAGCACGACAACGATTGTGTTTTCATGGTCATCAATAGATTCTCTAAGATGGCCATCATGGTGGCCTACATGAAGAGTATCTCAGCAGATGCCACTGCTAAGCTCTTCTTTGAGCGAGTGTGGGTATAGTTTGGGATCCCACAGTCCATTATCTCAGATCGGGACAGCAGATTCCTGATTGCATTTTGGTCAAGTCTATGTTCGATGTTGGATACAAAAATCAGTAAGTCCACGTCTTTCCATCACCAAAATAATGGCCAAACAAAGGTTGTCAACAGAATGATCGTACACATTCTTAGCATGTACAACTCGAAGAATCCACTTACATGGGATGAAAGTCTCCCCTATGTCCAAAACAACTACAACAGAGCTCTCCATAGCTTAATAGGCCACAACCCCTTTCATCAAGGTCTCAGATTTCACCCATAATGCCCCATTGATGTGGCCATACCATTTAAACCACTCAGGTAGATTCAACTCACGTCCAGTTTGAAGCTGAAAGGGCTAACTGCTTTTTTGAGTGCATTCAACACATTCGGCAATAGGTTCATGATATATTGGGAAGATCCAATGCTAAGTACAAGTAGCGCCATGATCAACATCGAGTGCCACACAAGTTCTAGGTGGGCGACAAAGTTTGGGTTCATTTGTAGAAAGAGCACCTTGTTGGGCCCCACCGCAAGCTTTGACTGCTCTAATATAGGCCATACACCATCACCAAGGCCATCAGTGACAATGCCTTCAAGCTCGACATCCCACCATTCCTTGGTCTGCACCTAGTGCTCAATGTAGATCGCCTTCCACCATACTTCCCACCACTGTTGGACACATCTAACATTGCAGAACAACTCACACCAACAGAGCTAAACCCAAACTACATGGAACAGGCCACCACTAATCGGATCAAGGACACACAGATCAAGAGCACTCGCCAACAGAAGATCCAACTATATAGGGTTGTCAAAGTCGGCCAACTCCTTCACCAAGGCAAGTGGCTCACTAGGGACCAAGTTCAGCAAAAGTTTCTGCATCTCATGGAGGCACTCAATGCAATGGGGACCATTTCTTCCTAAGGGGGAGGATGATCCAGGTGGATATTGGTTCCAGGGGAGGAACGTAGAGGTGACCATTTCTACCTATTCCATTTGGACCCCCAACGTTATCTCTTTTAGTTTTTCAGTTTCCTTAATTGTAGCACAATTTACTGTTTTTGGCATTTTTTAGGGCCCTGAACTTTTGGAGCTATTTTGAGGCCCTAAACGACGTTTTTTATGGAAAACAGAGAGAGCGAAATTGTCATAAATTTTCTTATTGGTTTGTTTTTGCCCTACTCTTTGAGACCTTTGAAATGAGCTATTATGATAGCCAAACGAAGATCGTATGCCAAAGTTACGACCCCGGGAAGTTGATGTACCAATTTACCCAAATGGGGCCCACAATTTTGGCGCTTCATCTCCTAGGGTTAGGTTTTGGATGTTTAGGGTTTTCCATTGTTTTCAATAATAAATAGTCCTTTGAGCCTCATTATAACACAATTTAGAGGCATGTAGCCGCCACATCTCTCCTTAGAGATAAGATAACATCACCCAAACTATCTTATTTCAATTCTATTTGTAAGCATAGATAAGTATTTTTCCACTAATGAAATGAAGTGCTTTTCTGCTGCATCTCTGTGTTTATGATTATATCTGTAAGTTGTTGCATTCCTATTTAATTTCGAATCAATGGTATCAGAGCGGTCTGCTCTTTCTCTTTTTTTCTTTGCATGTCCCCAACGAGGTCAAGGTATAAGGAATTAGTGCTCGATCTGGTTGAACCATTGTAGGATCAGCCTAGCAAAACCCAACGACCTCCCATGGCGGAAGAAAAGAAAGACAAGGGAGCAGGAGATCCTTCCAAAATGTTGCTCGAAGAAGCTCTCAAGCAACAAAGGGACGTGATGATGGATAACTATGACCAAATCCTTGATGACTACCCACATGCGATGCATCTTCATCGCTTCTGGATGAACCACTCCTTTTAAGGTACAAGTTAACTTCTATCTTCCCATATTTGAAGGCCTAATAGATGCAGACATCGTAGATAAATGGTTAAATCTATTGGAAGGATAATTTTAAGTTCATGAATTTTCCAATTGGGAAAAGATTACGTTTTCACTTCTCAAAGCTGCCCCACACGTCAAGGACTGGTGGGAAACCTACTGCGAATAAAATGATGAGAGTGAACCCTCGCTATTTTCAGCTGCACCCACTTTGAATTCTTTCTGAGACACCATCAAGGAACAGTATTACCCTATTGGGAGCTATGAAGATAAATACATAAAGTGGACCACGCTACGGCAGAGAAGGGACCAAGATGTGCCAGAGTTCACAAATACTTTCCATACCCTTCACATGAAGCTGGGTATCAAGGATAATGAGTGGCATTTGGTGCTCAACTACCGCGGCTCTCTACACAAGTACATCCAGGACAAGTTGGAGTTCATGGACATTTCCTTGCTTGGCACGGCGTATCAATATATTGTAAAGATTGAGCATAATTTTAAACAAGAGAAGCAGGACTTTGGAGCTACGAATCCAAAGCAAGGAAAAGGCGCCCCCAAACCATAGAACAAGGTACCAAGCCAACGCAGGTACCCAGGACAACCCGCTGAAGAGGTAAGCAAAGAACAACATCACAAAGATGAAGAAGGACACGGGAGAATGATGTGAGTTCCATAAGAGATACACTCACAACGCAAGTGAGTACCAGGCTAAGAAGTCACTGGTGGTCGAGCTGAAGGCTTCCAAATTAGACACAGGTTCTTACTCTGAATCAAAACATGATAAGGGGAATGAAAAGGAAGATTCAAGAACTACTTGAGAAAGGGCACATCAGACCAATATCATCACCCTGTGGGAGCCTGATTGTATTGGTACAAAAGAAGGATGGGACATGGAGACTCTGTATTGACTATCGTGCGCTAAACAAGACCAATGTCCAGAATAGGTAGCCAATCCTGCAGATTGATCACCTTCTGGACCAGCTCAAGGAGGCCAAATATTTCATCAAGATTGACTTGAAGTCAGGTTATCACCAGGTGCTTATTGAACCCTCCGATGTGTGGAAGACTGCCTTCAAATCCAAGGAGGGCCTTTTCGAATGGTTGGTCATGATGTTGGGATTGACGTATGCCCCTGAAACCTTCATGAGACTGATGGATGACATCTTGCAACCCTTCACCAATGGATTTGTGGTGGTGTATCTAGATTACAAATTGATCTTCCTCCATAGTTGGGAAGGACACCTCCACCATATTCGGCAGGTCCTTAAAACCCTTCAACTACACAAGTTGTGTGCTAACTTGGAGAAATGCACCTTTGGCCTGACCCAGGTTCAATATCTGGGGTACATCATTGATGAGGAGGTGTACATGTGGACCCATCCAAGATACAAGTCATTCAAGATTGGCCAGCCCCAACCACTTTAACAGAGCTCCACAACTTTTTGGGTCTTGCCAATTTCTACCGCAGGTTCGTGTTGGGGTTCTCTCATATCACTTGGCCTTTAAGTCAATTCAACAAGGGTGAAGTGAACGAAAAGTTATTTTGATCGAAAACCTAGCAGCATGTGTTCCTCGAGTTGAAGAATCACATCTATTATGCACGATTGCTCACATTACCAGACTGACATCAACCATTTGAGATTGAGACATATGCCTCCGACTATGCTATTGGGGCAGTTCTTACTCAACATGGGCATCCAATGGCTTACCACAATGAGACACTTTCAGACACAGTCCGAAAGTACCCCACTTACGACAAAGAAATGTATTCCATTGTGCAGGCCTGTCATTAATGGAAGCGTTACATTCTGTGGAAGGAAACAATCATCCACACAAACCATTGGTCTCTACAGTTCATATAGACACAAGGGAAATTGCAAAATGATCGCAATCAGAAATGGTCCACCTAACTGCAACAGTCCCATTTGAACATTAATTATAAGAAGGGCAGCACCAATAATGTTGCAAACTGCCTCAGCAGACCACCGATCATGGCACTGATCAATGTGCTCAACTCCTGTGGGCACGAGACATCAAGGTGGCCGCATGTTTATAAGAGGGATCCAAAATTCGAAAGCATATACCAGGCACTCCTAGAAGGGAAGAAAGTTCCAAATTTTTACCTTTAGGATGAATTGTTATGCCACTTGGGGACACATATGTGTTCCTTCAAGTGAGTTTTCCAAGATGATTTGGGAGGCGCACTGCAATCGTGTCATTGGACATTTCGGAGTAAAGAAAACAATGGCAGTGTTGTAGAAGTGTTTTTATTGGCCGAAACTTCGTCAGGATGTTGGGAAGTACATTAGATCCTGCATCAAGAAGCAAGGTGTGTATGATCCTCTACCTACTCCTAGCCAACCTTGGGAATCTATCTCCATGGATTATATGTGAGGCCTTCCTTCTACTAAGCATGGCAATGATTTTGTTTTTGTGGTCGTCCACAGACTCTCTAAGGTGGCCATCATGGCAGCCTGCAAGAAGAGTATCTCAGTAGAGGCCACTGCTAAGCTCTTCTTTGAGCGAGTGTGGGTACACTTTGGGATCCCATAGTCCATTATCTCATATCATGACAGAAGATTCCTAAGTGCATTTTGGTCAAGTCTCTGATCGATGCTGGAAACAAAACTCACTAATTCCATGCCTTTCCATCCCCAAACTAATGGCCAAACAGAGGTTGTCAACAGAATGATCGTACACATTTTGTGCATGTACAACTCAAAGCATCCATGCACACGGGATGAAAGTCTCCCTTATGTCCAACACAGCTACAATAGAGCTCTCTGTAGCTCAACAGGCCACAACCCGTTTCAGGCAGGGCTGTGATTTCAACCATTATGCCCCATTGATGTGGCCATACGATTTACATCCACTCAGGTAGATTCAGCTCACATGCAGTCCGAAGCTGAAAGGGCTAACGACTTAATTGAGCGCATTCAACACGTCCACCAACAGGTCCATGATATAGTGGAAAGGTCCAATGCTAAGTACAAGCAATGCCATGATCAACGTTGGGTGCTACACAAGTTCCAGGTGGGGGACAAAGTTTGGCTTCATTTGCAGAAAGAGCGCCTTGTTGAGCCCCAACGCAAGCTTCGACTACTCCAATATGGGCCATACACCATCACTTAGGCCATCGATGGACATATACTCGAGCTGAGCATCCCACCATTCCTTGATCTGCACCCAGTGTTCAATGTAGATTGCCTTTGGCCATACTTCCCACCATTGTTGAACACATCTGACATTGCAGAACAGCACACACCAATAGAGCTAAACCCATACTACATGGAACAGACCACCACTGATCGGATCATGGACACATAGATCAAGAGCACTCTCCAGTAGAAGATCCAACTATATCAGGTTGTCAAAGCTGGCCAACTCCTTCACCGAGGCAAGTGGCTCACCAGGGACCAAGTTCAGTAGAAGTTTCCCCATTTCATGGAGGCACTCAAAGCAATGGGGACCATTGCTTCCTAAGGGGGGAGGAATGATCTAGCTGGATATTGGTAGCCACCTTCATGTTCCACTTGGACCCCCAACATTATCTCTTTCATTTTTTTGGTTTCCTTAATTGTAGCATAGTTTACTACTTTTGGCAATTTTTCAGGTCCTGAACTTCCGAAGCCGTTTTGAGGCCCTAAACGACGTTTTTAAGGAAAATGGAGAGACCAAAAATCTCTCAAATTGGCTTGTAGCTTTGTTTTTGACCTTCTCTTCCAGATCATCGAAATGAGCTATTATGATAGCCAAACGGAGATTGTATGCCAAATTTATGACCCAGGGAAGTTGATGTACCAATTTACCCAAATTGGGCCCACAGTTTTGGCACTTCATCTCCTAGGGCTAGCTTTTTGGATGTTTAGGGTTTTCCATTATTTCTCAATAATAAATAGGCCTTTGATCCTCATTCTAACACAGTTCAGAGGCATGCAGCCACCACATCTCTCCTCAAGGATAAGCTAACATCGCCCCAGCTATCTTATTTCCATTCTATTTGTAAGCATAGTTCAATATTTTGCCATCAATGAAATGAAGTGTTTTTCTGCCGCATCTCTATGTTTATGATTATATTTGTAAGTTGTTTTGTTCCTGTTTAAGTTCGGATTAGTGGTATTAGAGCGGTCTGCTCTTTCTTTGTTTTTCTTTGCATGTCCCCAACGAGGTCAAGGTATAAGGAATTAGGGCTCAATCTGGTTGAACCATTACAGGATTAGCCCTACAAAACTCGGCGACCTCCCATGGCAGAAGAAAAGAAAGACGAGGGGGTAGGAGATCCTTTCAAAATGTTGCTCGAAGAAGCTCTCGAGAAATAAAGGGACATGATGATGGATAAATTTGCCCAGATCCTTCGACGGCTACCCACAGGCAATGCATCTTCATCCAACAACCACTCTGGAGGCGCCACTCCTTTTAAGGTACAAGTTAACTTCAATATTCCCACATTTGAAGGCTTGATAGATGCAGACATCGTAGATAAATGATTAAATCTATTGGAAGGATATTTTTCATTTCATGACTTTTCTAATCGGGAAAATATTACGTTTTCACTTCTCAAATCCACCCCACACGTCAAGGACTGGTGGGAAACCTACTATGAATAAAAGGATGAGAGTGAACCCTCATTGTTTTCAGCTACACCCACTTGGAATTATTTCCGAGACGCAATCAAGGAACATTATTACCCTGTCGGGAGCTATGAAGATAAATACATAAAGTGGACAGGGAAGGGGCTAAGATGTGTTGGAGTTCACAAATACTTTCCATACCCTTTGCACGAAGTTGGGTATCTACGATACTGATCAACATTTGCTGCTCAAGTACCACAAATGTCTACACAAGTACATCCATGACGAGATGCAGTTCCTGGAAATTTCCTCCCTCAACAAAATGTATCAGTATGTTGTAAAGATTGAGCAAAATTTTAAACAAAAGAAGTGGGACTTTGGAGCTGCGAATCCAAAGTAAGGAAAAGGCAGCCTGAAACCAAAGAACAAGGGACCAAGCCAAGGCAGGGCTACCCAGGACAACCTGCTGAAGCTACAATCAAAGAACAACACCACAAAGACGAAGAAGGACACAAGTAAATGGTGTGAGTTCCATAAGAGCTCCACTCACAATATAAGTGAGTGTTGGGCCAAGCAGTCATTGGTGGCTGAGCTGATGGCTTCTAAATCAGATGCAGGTTTTGAATCTGAATCAAAACCCGATAAGGGGACTGACAAAGGGAAGTAGATCATTGATGCAAAGCCTAGCGCCTCCATGGCCACCACAAAGATCAAGAAAATTGAGCTTGACCATTGGTTGGCTTCACCAAGGATGAGATATTCGCATCAGCCAGCAATGCCTCCTTCCCTATAGCATCAAGCCCTTCACGGATGAGGTATTGTGTGAGATTGATCCTCTTGAAGTTTCTGATGTATTTTTAGGAAAATCATACTTGTGGAAGCGACGTGCTATATATGAGTCTAGACCTCGCTCTATGAGTATTACTTTGGCTAATAATTTGTACAGGATACCAAAGGTAGCACCACCTACCGCCATCTCTTTGATCACTACAATGAAATGCAGTAAGATCATTTTCGAGACCAAGAAATATGTTTTCCTTATGATTCGCCCCCAAGGCAAGAAGAAGGCTATGGACATGGCTTCTAGGAAGGGCTCCTTTGCACAGCAGCAACAGATGGACAAGATGGTGGAGGAGTGCAAGGACATTTTTACCTCACCTACAGGGGTACCTCTACACTGTTAGGTCATGCACTCCATCAATATGACCATGGGCATGCCGCTTACCAATGGACCGATCTATTAACACTCTGTTCTAGAGAACGATGAGATCAAGAGGTAGATTCAGGAACTACTGCAAAAAAGGCACATCAAGCTAAGTTCATCACCCTGTGGGAGCCCAATTGTATTGATACAGAGGAAGGATGGGACCTGGAGACTCTGTATTGACTATCATGCATTAAACAAGATCATTGTCTAGAATAGCTACACAATCCCATGGATTGATCATCTTCTGGACCAGCTCAGGTTATCACCAAGTGCCTTTCAAACCCTCCAATGTGTGGAAAATTGCCTTCGAATCCAAGGAGGGCCTTTTCGGATGGTTGGTCATGCCGTTAAGATTGACGAACGCCCCTGCAACATTCATGAGACTAATGGACGATAGCTTGCATCCCTTCACCAATGCATTCATGGTGGTGTATCTAGATGAAATCTTGATATTCACCCAAAGTTGGGAACAACACCTCCACCATATTCACTAGGACTTTCAAACCCTTCAACAACATAAGTTGTGTGCTAACTTCGAGAAATGCACCTTTGGCCTGATCCAGGTTTAATATCTGGGGTACATCATTGATGATGAGGGTGTATATGTGGACCCATCCAAGATACAAGTCATTCAATATTGGCTAGCCCCAACCACTCTAACAGAGCTCCGCAACTTTTTGGGTTTTGCCAATTGCTACTGCAGGTTCATGTTGGGGTTCTCTCATATTGCTTGGCCTTTAAGTCAAGTCACTAAGGGTAGAGTGAAAGCAAAGTTATTTTGGTCGGAAACCTAGCAGCGAGTGTTTTGTGAGTTGAAGAATCACCTTTGTTCTACAATAGTGCTCACATTACCAGACCTGCAACAACCATTTGAGATTGAGACATATGCCTCTGAATATGTTATTGAAGCAGTTCTTACTCAACATGGGAATCCAGTGGCTTACCACAGTGAGGCACATTCAAACACAGTCTGAAAGTACCCCACTTATGACAAAAAAATATATTCCATTGTGCAGGCCTGTCATCAATGGAAGCATTACATTCTGGAGAAGGAAATGGTCATCCACACAGACCATCAGCCTCTATAGTTCATACAAACACAAGGGAACTTGCAGAATGATTGCCATCAAAACTCGTCCACCTATCTACAACAGTTCCATTTTAACATTAAGTATAAGAAGGGCAACACCAATAATGTCACAGATTTCCTCAGCAGACCATCGGTCATGGCACTGATCACTTTGCTTGACTCCCATGGGCACGAAACATCGGGGTGGCCGCATGTTTACAATAGTGATTCAGAATTCAGAAGCATATACCAGACACTCCTGGAAGGGAAGAAAGTTCCAAATTTTCACCTTTAGGATGCATTATTATGCCACTTGGGACACATATGTGTTCCTTCAAGTGAGCGTGCCAACATGATTTGGGAGGCGCACTACAGTTGGATCACTGGACATTTCGGAGTAGAGAAAATAGTGGCAGTGTTGCAGAAGTATTTTTATTGGCCGAAACTTCATGAGGATGTTGGGAAGTACATTAGATCCTGCACCACCTACGTCATTGCCAAACCAACCATCAAGAAGCAAGGCCTGTATACTCCTCTACCTACTCCTAGCCGGCCTTGGGAACCTGTCTCCATGGGTTCCTTCTACTAAGCACGACAAAGATTGTGTTTTCGTGGTCATCGATAGATTCTTTAAGATGGCATCATGGCGGCCTGCAAGAAGGGTATCTCAGCAGAGGCCACTGCTAAGCTCTTCTTTGAGCGAGTGTGGGTACACTTTGGGATCCCACAGTCCATTATCTCATATCAGGACAACAAATTCTTGACTGCATTTTAGTCAAGTCTCTGGTCGATGCTAGATACAAAACTCACTAAGTCCATGACTTTCCATCCCTAAACTAATGGCCAAACAGAGGTTGTCAACAGAATCATCGTACACATTATGTGCATGTACAACTCGAAGCATCCATGCACATCGGATGAAATTCTCCCCTATGTCCAACACAGCTACAAAATTGCTCTCCACAACTCAACAAGACACAACCCCTTTCAAGTAGGGCTGGGATTTAAACCATTATGCCCCATTGATGTGGCCATGCCATTTACAGCCACTCAAATAGATTCGACTCACGTGCAATTCGAAGCTGAAAGGGCTAACGATTTCATTGAGAACATTCAACACATCTGCCAACTATTCCATGATATATCGAAAGATCCAATGCTAAGTACAAGCAACGGCATGATCAACATCGAGTGTTGCACAAGTTCCAGGTGCCTGATAAATTTTGGCTTCATTTGTAGAAAGAGCACCTTGTTGGGCCCCACTGCAAGCTTCAACCGCTCCAATATGGGCCATACACCATCACCAAGGTCTTCGATGATAATTCCTTCGAGCTTAGCATCCCACCATTCCTTGGTTTGCACCCATTGTTCAATGTAGATCACCTTCGGCCATACTTTCTACCATTTTTCGACACATCTGACATTGCAGAACAGCTCACACCAATGGAGCTAAACCCAGACTGCATAAAACAGGCCACCATTGATTGGATCATGGACACACAGATCAAGATCACTTGCCAGCAGAGGATCCAACTATATCGGGTTGTCAAAGCTGGCCAAATCCTTCACCAAGGCAGGTGGCTCACCAGGGACCAAGTTCAGCTGAAGTTTCCCCATCTCATGGAGGCACTCAATGCAATGGGGACCATTGCTTCCGAATGGGGGAGGAATGATCCAAGTGGATATTGGTGGCCACCTTCCTATTCCACTTGGATCCCCACACTATCTTTTTCAGTTTTTCCGATCTTGAATTTTCAGAGCCGTTTTGATGCCCTAAACGACATTTTTAGGGAAAGCGAAGAGACTGAAAACATCCCAAACTACATTCCAAGTTTTTTTTAGCCTTCTCTTTGAGATCTTTGAAACGAGTTATTATGATATCCAAACAGAGATCGTATGCCAAAGTTACGACCCCGGGAAGTTGAAGTACCAATTTACCCAAACGGGGCCCACAATTTTGGCACTTCATCTCCTAGGGTTAGATTTTTGGATGTTTAGAGTTTTCCATTGTTTCTCAATAATAAATAGGCCTTTGAGCCTCATTGTAACACAGATCAGAGGCATGTATCTGCCACATCTCTCCTCAGAGATAAGCTAACCTCACCCAAGCTATCTTATTTCCATTTTGTTTGTAAGCATAGTTTAATATTTTTCCGCTAATGAAATGTAGTTCTTTTCTGCTGCATCTCTGTTTTTATGATTATATCTATAAGTTGTTACGTTCCTGTTTAAGTTCAAATCGGTGGTATCAGAGCAGTCTACTCTTTCTCTATTTTTCATTGCATGTCCCCAACGAGGTCAGGGTATAGGAATTAGGGTTCGATCTAGTTGAACCGTTGCAGGATCAACCTCGCAAAACCCGACGACCTCCCATGGCGGAAGAAAATAAAGACGAGGGGGGATGAGATCATTTCAAAATGTTTCTCAAAGAAGCTCTCGAGCAACAAAGGGATGTGATGATGGATAACTTATCCCAAATCCTTCGACGACTACCCACAGGCGATGCATCTTCATCCAGCAACAACTCTGGAGGTGCCACTCCTTTTAAGGTACAAGATAACTTCGATGTTCCCATATTCTAAGGCCTAATAGATGTAGAGGTCATAGATAAATGGTTAAATATATTGGAAGGATATTTTTTAGTTCATGACTTTTCCAATTGGGACAAGATTAAGTTTACAATTCTCAAAACCGCCCCACACGTCAAGGGCTAGTGGGAAACCTACTATGACCAAGGGACGAGAGTGATCCCTCGTTGTTTTCATTTGCACCCACCTGGAATTATTTCCGAGACACCATCAAGGAACACTATTACCCCTGTCGGAAGCTATGAAGATAAATACATAAAGTGGACCATGCTATGGCAGGGAAGGGACCAAGATGTGTCAGAGTTCACAAATACTTTCCATACCCTTCGCATGAAGTTGGGTATCAAGGATACTAAGTGGCATTTTCTACTCAAGTACTGTGGATGTCTACACAAGTACACCTAGGACGAGATGGAGTTCCTGGACATTTCCTCACTCGGCATGGCGTATCGGTACGTTGTAAATATTGAAAGGAAGTTTAAACAGAAGAAGCAGGACTTTGGAGCTGTGAATCCAAAGTAAAAAAAACGCACCCGCAAACAACAGAACAAGGGACCCAGCCAAGGCGGGGCTACCCAAGACAACCCGCTGAAGCCGCAAGCAAAGAGAAACACCACAAAGACAAAGAAGGACATGGGAAAATGGTGTGAGTTCCATAAGAGGTCCACTCACAATACACATGAGTGTTGGGCCAAGCAATCACTGGTGGCCGAGCTGAAGGCTTTCGAGCTAGACGCAGGTTTCGACTCTGAATCAAAACCCGATAAAGGGATTGACAAAGGGATGCAGATCATTGATGTAGAGCCCAGTGCCACCGTGGCCACCACAAAGATCCAGAAAATTGAGCCTAAAGATCTAGAGGAGGGGGAATGCCTCTTCCACTCACAAATGTGGGTGAAGGGTTCCCCACTACAATTCATCGTTGATAGCGGGAGCCAAAAGAACCTCATTTTAGCAGAAGGCATGAAGTAGATGGTTCTAAAGGCTACAACACATCCACAACTATACACCATTTGATGGCTTCACCAAGGACAAGATCTTCGCACCAGCCAGCAGTGCTGCCTTCCCTATAGTATCAAGAACTTCACGGATGAGATATTGTGTGACGTTGCTCCTCTTGAAGTTTTTGATGTATTTTTAGGACAACCATACTTTTGGAAGTGACATGTTGTATATGAGTCTAGACCTCACTCTGTGATTATTACTTTGGCTAATAAGTTGTATAGGATACCGAAGGTAGCCCCGCCTACTGCCATCTCTTTGATCACTACAAAGCAATGCAGTAAGATAATTTCGCAGATAAGAAAATTCAATTTCCTTATGATTTTCCCACAAGGCAAGAAGAAGGTTGTGGCCATTGCTTCTAGGAAGGATTCCTTTGCACAAAAGCAACAGATGGACAAGGTCGTGGAGGAGTATAGGGACATTTTCACCTCACACACAGGGGTACCTCTGCACTGTCAAGTCAAGCACTCCATCGATCTGACCTCAGGCATGTCACTGACCAATGGACTGATCTATCAATGCTCTGCTCTGGAGAACGATGAGATCAAGTGGTAGATTCAGGACCTACTGTAGAATGGGCACATCAGGTCAAGCTTATCACCCTGTGGGAGGTAAATTGTATTGGTATAGAAGAAGGATGGGACTGGGATAATCTGTATTGACTATCGTGCATTGAACAAGATCACTGTCCGGAATAGGTACCCAATTCTGCAGATTGATGATCTTCTGGACCATCTCAAGGGGGCCAAATATTTCAGCAAGATTGACTTGAAGTCAGGTTATCACCAAGTGCCTATCGAACCCTCTGATGTGTGGAATATTGCCCTGAAATCAAAGGAGGACCTTTTCGAATGGTTCGTCATGCCATTCAGATTAACGAATGCCCCTGTAACCTTCATGAGACTGATCGAAGACATCTTGTGGCCCTTCACGAATGAATTCATGGCAGTGTATCTAGATGACATCTTGATCTTTAGCCAAAGTTGAGAAGATCATCTCCACCATATTCAATAGGTCCTTTGAACCCTTCGACTACACAAGTTGTGTGCTAACTTGGTGAAATGCACCTTTGGCCCGACCCAGGTTCAATATCTGGGGTACATCATTGATGAGGAGGGTGTACATGTGGACCCATCCAAGATACAAGTCATTCAAGATTGGCCAACCCCAACCACTCTAACAGAACTCCGTAGCTTTTTGGGTCTTGCAAATTTCTACCGTAGGTTCATGTTGGGGTTCTCTCATATTGCTTGGCCTTTAAGTCAAGTCACCAAGGGTGGAGCGAAAGAAAAGTTCTTTTGGTTGGAAACCCAACAATGAACATTTTGTGATTTGAAGAATCACCTCTGTTCTGCACCAGTGATCACATTACAAGACCTGCAACAACCATTTGAGATTGAGACAGATGCCTCCGACTATGCTATTGAAGCAGTTCTTATGCAACATGGGTATCTAGTGGCTTACCATAGTGAGACACTTTCAGACACAGTCCAAAAGTACCCCACTTACTACAAAGAAATGTATTTCATTGTGCAGGCCTATCGTCAATGGAAGCATTACATTATGGGGAAGAAACGGTCATCCACACAAACCACCGGCCTCTACAGTTCACAGAGACACAAGGGAAGCTGCAGAACGATCACCATCAAAACTCATCCACATATCTACAACAGTTCCATTTTAACATTAAGTATAAGAAGGGCAGCACCAATAATGTCATGGATTTTCTCAGCAGACCACCAGTCATGGCACTGGTCACTGTTCTTGACTCCTATGGGAATGAGACATTGGGGTGCCCCCATGTTTACAAAAGCGATACAGAATTCGGCAGCATATACCAAACACTCCTGGAAGGGAAGAAAGTTCCAAATTTTCACCTTTAGGATGCATTATTATGCCACTTGGGACACATATTTGTTCCTTCAAGTGAGCGTACCAAGATGATTTGGGAAGCACGCTACATTCGGGTTGCTGGACATTTCGGAGTATAGAAAATAGTGGCAGTGTTGCATAAGCATTTTTATTGGCTGAAACTTCATCAAGATGTTGGGAAGTACATTAGATTCTGCACCGCCTATGTCATTACCTAACCAACCATCAAGAAGCAAGGCCTGTATACTCCTCTACCTACTCCTAGCTGGACTTGGGAATCTGTCTCCATGGATTATATGGCGGACCTTCCTTCTACTAAGCATGGAAAAGATTGTATTTTCATGGTCGTCAACAGATTCTCTAAGATGGCCATAATGGTAGCCTACAAGAAGATTATCTCAGCAGAGGCCACTGCTAAGCTCTTCTTTGAGCGATTGTGGGTACACTTTAGGATCCCACAGTCCATTATCACAGATCGGGACAATAGATTCCTGACTGCATTTTGGTCAAGTCTTTGGTCAATGTTGGATACAAAACTCACTAATTCCACGGGTTTCCATCCATAAAGTGATGGCCAAATAGAGGTTGTCAACAGAATTATCGTACACATTTTTTGCATGTACAACTTGAAGCATCCACGCACATCGGATGAAAGTCTCCCTTATGTCCAACACAGCTACAACATTGCTCTCCACAGCTCAACAAGCCACAACCCCTTTCAGGTAAGGCTGGGATTTCTGCCATTATGCCCCATTGATGTGGCCATCAGAAATGGAAGAATTACATTCTGGGGAAGGAAATAGTCATCCACATAGACCAGCAGCCTCTACAGTTCATACATACACAAGGGAAGTTGCAGAATGATCGCCATCAGAAATGGTCCACCTATCTGCAACAGTTCCATTTGAACATTAAGTATAAGAAGGGAAGCACTAATAATGTCGCAGATTGTCTCAGCAAACCACCAATCATGGCACTGGTCACTGTGCTCAACTCCTGTGGGCACGAGACATCGGGGTGTCCACATGTTTATAAGAGCAATCTAGAATTCGACAACATATACCAAACACTCCTGGAAGGGAATAAAGTTACAAATTTTCTCCTTCAGGATGCGTTGTTATGCCACCTGGGAAGTACATTAGATCCTCCACCGCCTACATCATTGACAAACCAACCATCAAGAAGCAAGGCCTGTATACTCCTCTACCTACTTCTAGTTGGCCTTGGGAACCTGTCTCCATGGATTATATGTTAGGACTTCCTTCTACTAAGCAGGACAATGATTTCATTTTCGTGGTCGTCGACAGATTCTCTAAGATGGCCATCATGGTGGCCTAAAAGAAGAGTATCTCAGCAGAGGCCACTACTAAGCTCTTCTTTGAGTGATTGTGGGTACACTTTGGGATCCCACAGTCCATTATCTCAGACTGGGACAACAGATTCCTGAGTGCATTTTGGTCATGTCTCTAGTCGATGCTGGATAGAAAACTCACCAAGTCCATGACTTTCCATCCCCAAACTGATGGCCAAATTGAGGTTGTCAACAAAATGATCTTATACATTCTATGCATGTACAACTCAAAGAATCCATGCACATGGGATGAAAGTATTCCCTATGTCCAACACAACTACAACAGAGCTCTGCGCAGCTCAATAGGCCATAGCCCCTTTCAGGTAAGGCTGGGATTTCAGCCATTATGCCCCATTGTTGTGGCCATACCATTTATAGCCACTGAGGTAGATTCGACTCACGTGCATTCTGAAACTAAAAGGGCTAATGACTTCATTGAGTGCACCCAACACATCTGCCAGTAGGTCCATGATATATTGGAAAGATCCAATGCTAAGTGCAAGCAGCGCCATGATCAACATCGAGTGTCGCACAAGTTCCAGGTGGGAGACAAAGTTTGGCTTAATTTGCAGAAAGAGTGCCTTGCTGGTTCCCACCACAAGCTTTCACCGCTTCGATATGGGCCATACACCATCACCAAGGTTGTCGGTGACAATGCCTTCGAGCTTAGCATCCCACCATTCCTTGGTCTGAACCTAGTGTTCAATGTAGATTGCCTTCAACCATACTTCCTACCATTGTTCGACACATCTAACATTGCAGAACAACTCACACCAATAGAGCTAAACCCAGACTGCATGGAACATGCCACCATTGATCGGATCATGGACACGCAGAACAAGAGAAGTTGCCAGCAGAAGATCCAACTATATCAGGTTGTCAAAGCTGGCTAATTCCTTCACGAAGGCAAGTGGCTCACCAAGGACCAAGTTCAACAGAAGTTTCCCCATCTCATGGAGGCACTCAACGCAATGGAGACCAATGTTTCCTAATGGGGAAGTAATGATCCAGGTGGATAGTGGTGGCCACCTGCCTATTCCACTTGGACCCCCAACACTGTCTCTTTCATTTTTTCAGTTTCCTTAATTGTAGCACAGTTTACTATTTTTGGAAGCTTTTCAGGTCCTAAACTTCCGAATCCATTTTGAGGCCCTAAACAGAGTTTTTAGGGAAAACAAAGAGACCAAAAACGTCCCAAATGGGCTTGCCAATTTGTTTTTGACCTTCTCTTCGAGATCTTCAAAACAAGGTATTACGATAGCCAAATGGAGATTGTATGCCAATGTTACAACCCTGGTAAGTTTATCTACCAATATACCCAAACGGGGCCCACAGTTTTGGCACTTCATCTCCTAGGGTTAGTTTTTTGGATGTTTAGGGTTTTCCATTATTTCTCAATAATAAATATGCATTTGAGCCTGATTGTAACACATTTCAGAGGCATGTAGCCACCACATCTCTCCTCACAAATAAGATAACATCGCTCAAACTATCTTATTTTCATTATGTGCGTATCATAGTTCAGTATTTTTCCATTAATGAAATGAAGTGTTTTTTTTCCACAACTTTCAAAGATCTATTTTAAATTATGTAAATGATTACCGCTTTGTTTAGAATAAATTGTAATGTCATCTAAATACATTACAACTTTCTTTTTTTCAAACCTCTGAAAGTAATATCCATAGCTCTTTGGAAAATAGCTCCAGCATTAATGAGTCTGAAACGTATTTTTTGATGAGCATAGGTCCCCCACTTAGTCCTGAATGTGGTTTCAGTCTGACTTTTTAGGATTTAAGGAGATTCCAAATTTTCCACATCTTTCAAAGATCTGTTTCAAATTATGTAAATGATTACCCCTTTGGTTAGAATAAATTATAATGTCGTCTAAATACACTACAACTTTCTTATTGATCAAACCTCTGAAAGCAATATCCATAGCTCTTTGGAAAATAGCTCCAGCATTAATGAGTTTGAAACGTATTTTTTGATGAGCATAGGTCCCCCACTTAGTCCTAAATGTGGTTTTCAATCTATCATCTGGATGTACAGGAATATGATTGTAACCTAAAAAACCATCTAAGAAAGACATTAGTGCATAACTAGAAATAGATTGTAAAATTTTCTCCATTAGAGGTAAAGGAAAATTATATTTTTCACGGACTTTGTTTAACTTTATAAAACCTATACAAATACAAATATCTCCATTCTTCTTTCTAACTGGCACAAGGTTTGAGACCCACTTGGAATGTCTGATTGGAAACATGCTTTTAGCTTTGAGAAGCTTATTTAGTTCAGTCTTAATCTGAGCCTCTAATTTAGGGTGAATCTTCCTGAGATTTTGTAGTATTGGCTTTACATCTGGCAGCATAGGAATGATGTGCTGAATGATGGATGTGCCATAGGTTTTAAGATCATTATAATTCCATGAAAATATATCCTTGTATCTTTTCAAAAAATGAATGAATGCATATCTTTGATCTGGTGAAAATCCAAGGCATAAAATGATGTTCTGAGGCTTATGATCAAATCCTATGTTAACCAATTCAAATACCAGAGTCAAACTTTGAAGATTGCAATTAGTTACAGTTTGAGCCTATCTTTCGAATGATATAATTATTCTAGTTTCACTACAGGTTTAGGTAAAGAATTTTCCTCAAAATATTTATTCAACTGCTTATCATGCTCATCTTCAGCAATAATCCAATCAGAGTAAGACCCTTCAGATGTCATAAAACTTAATATGTCATTGTCATCATTAAACACATGCAAAATAGTAATTTTGTCTGGAATGGAGGGGCCAAATAATTATTCAATAGAAAATCTTCAGGTGGAATGAGTTTGGAAGCAACATTTTCTAGGAGGTCAGCACTATCATTTTGTATTCTTGGGATAGGAGCTATTGTGAATGCAGTGAAATGAGAAATGAGGTCTTGGATCAAAGATGGGTAATTCTTAAGGTGACTAGAAACACAATGGATGTTGTTTCTAACTTACTTTATAACAATCTCTCAGTCAACAAAAAATTTAAGGTATTCGATATCAAGGCTAATGGCTTTCTGTAGGCCATGTACCAATGCTTCATATTTGGCAATGTTATTGGTACAATCAAATTCCAATATACAAGCTAACATAGTTTTTTCTCCATAAGGATTAACCAAGATGCAACCAACTCTTGCACCTTCATTACATTTTGATCGATCAAAATAAAGAGTCCAAAATAAACTATCATGCTTATTTACAGGGTTTTCTATACTATTAATACACTTAGAAGAATCTATTTGGGAGAAATTTTCAATTTGACATGAAACAGAGTCAACTAAAACGGGATATTCTTGTGCTTGAAAATTGCCAAAGAAAGATTCAAAAGAGTAACTTCCAAGAATATTGTTTGTAAATACTACTGGTTCATTTTCCTCATCAAAATCAATAACTAAATATTTCATGTGTTTTTCCCTATCGAAACGAATTTGATTGAGTTTTTCATTGTAGGGAAGCCACATGTGTGACCAATTTGTTGCAAAGTAACCATGTTGTTTTTCAAAACAATCTCTACTTTTAATTCAGGAATGTCTACAACTAATATATCTATTATTTGACAAACCTTTGAATTGGAATCTAATCTTATTAAAAACAGAATTCATTTCTCTCAAAACTTTGAATTTTGTGTGATCTAATTGAACAATCTGAAGAACATATTTCTGTGGTGAAATATTTAATTTAATACATGCCGCATAAGGCATGACATTTGATGATGCACCAAAATCCACTATACAATTATGAACATTCTTGTTAAAAAATTCAAAAGTCAATAAAAAGGGAGGAGTATGGGAATTTGATCTATCTCCAATCAAAATTGCACCTAATGAGTAAATTTTATCTGAAGAGACATTTGGAGGTTTTCCTTTCCCATTTGAGGCCTTTGTAGTGACAACAGTGGGTAATGGAGATGCAAGAACTGCATTCATTTCTTTAAGTAAGATATTTTCTTGTTGTTTTAATTTACTAACCTCATAAAGAGAAATGTTGGCTTTGACATTTTTCATGTTTTCCAAAATATTATAGTCCATAGGATCAGAGATTATCAAAGCCTTGGATGAAGGAGATTTAGAAGTAGTTGGAAGAGAATCTAAAGAAGGAGTAGAATACTTCTTAATTACACCTTTTTCCTTATTAGGAGGAGCAGGGTACTTATGTTTTTTATTTTCTAGAGATGGATCAGTGAGTCCCTCACTTCTAGTACTCAATGGTAGGGCCTCTTCTTCTTCTTCATTTTTTGAAGTAGTTAGGATGAAATCCCATAAACTATGAGCTTCTACTAATGCTTATTCTTGGGATTCTTTAGCAAATAAAGTTGATTCTTCATCTTCATCATTTTGATCAGATTCAACATTTGATATAATGACAGGTGGTTGTGACTGTTATCACTTAGAATTAAAAGTTTGATGCATATAGTTACATGCCCTAGTTTGATGACAAAGGTCTATGTTTAAGCTGTTTTCATTTTTATTTCTCTCACTTAGGATTCAGAGTTGTAAATGTTTTTAAGCTTACATCAGACTCTGCTCCTATTGGCTTTCCTCCACTCATCATTATTCCATAGTCATGTCTCGTCTATGCCAAGTCACCTTGTCTTTTAGTGATTCCGCGGCGCAGTCTTATTTGCCCATTTTGCAGCACAATCATAGTCTAGCAGTTTCACAGCGCGTAATGATTAAGCAGTTTCGCAGCGCATCATTAAAAAATATAACTAACAGCGCTGCGAAATCATGGATTCGTGCATTCCGCAGCGAATCTTTCCTGAAATGTCAAGTCCATAGGTGAGTCAGCATTTCCGTCCACTCATGTCAGTTTGAGTACCTTTTGAAATCATGTCTGAACGTTCATTTGCCGCTATTCCACCAATAGATTTTTGATATGCACGGAAATATCATTCCCAAGAGATTTTACCATGCATAGTCATTAATAATGGTCGTGAGTGTTGCATGAGTGACCAGTCATATTTCGATTTGAATTTCAAGCGAGGCTGTTCAAGCGAGCCTGATTACAAGCGAGGCTGAATAAAAAAGAGGAGCTGTATCGCTGTATCATCATCTCAATCGGAGCTGTTAGAATTTGACTGTGAAGAACTCAAAGTGAAAATGGAGAGAAAGGAGCACAGGTCCGGCAAATGTCAAAGGAATGAACCTAAAGGCCTGGACATAACCTTGAGACATGAAGGCGTGAAGAAGGCGTTTAAAGATGCCGGGTGCTGGAGATTCTGTAAAAAGCTACAAGGAGGGCATGCACAGGTAACCAAAGAATTTGCGCTTAATTTCACTGGTTTGAATTCAAAGGTAGCCATGTTAGAGATATCGGTCTCTCCAGAAGAAATAGCTGCTATGACCGAGATACCAAGAGGACAGGAAGAATGGTTCAAAAATTTTAAATTTGATAGGAATCCTTGTAAGGAGTTCTTAAAAGAGGCATATGTAAATGAGGATTACACAAAAGCAGTGCCCAGGTACTATCTCAAGGAACATTATGCTCTTCTTCTTACCTGCATACAGAAGTATTTGACATGTGAAGGAAGGTATAATAAGGTTTATCCTTATCATTTTAAACTGCTCTTGCATTTTACTGGGAAAGTCTCCATAGACATTCTGTTTTATTTATTTCGCAGTCTAACTAAGATGTGTGATAAGGTGCAGCTGAGGAAAGAGGACTGTGAAACCTCTTTATTTCATCATGGTCTGATTAAGTTGTTGATTTTAGATAGCCTCCAGAAGATAGGCAAAGACTGGAATTCTTTTATCTTCATGGCTGGATTCCAAAGTAAGACTGGGTATCTAGTGGCTTACCATAGTGAGACACTTTCAGACACAGTCCAAAAGTACCCCACTTACTACAAAGAAATGTATTTCATTGTGCAGGCCTATCGTCAATGGAAGCATTACATTATGGGGAAGAAACGGTCATCCACACAAACCACCGGCCTCTACAGTTCACAGGGACACAAGGGAAGCTGCAGAACGATCACCATCAAAACTCATCCACATATCTACAACAGTTCCATTTTAACATTAAGTATAAGAAGGGCAGCACCAATAATGTCATGGATTTTCTCAGCAGACCACCAGTCATGGCACTGGTCACTGTTCTTGACTCCTATGGGAATGAGACATTGGGGTGCCCCCATGTTTACAAAAGCGATACAGAATTCGGCAGCATATACCAGACACTCCTGGAAGGGAAGAAAGTTCCAAATTTTCACCTTTAGGATGCATTATTATGCCACTTGGGACACATATTTGTTCCTTCAAGTGAGCGTACCAAGATGATTTGGGAAGCACACTACATTCGGGTTGCTGGACATTTCGGAGTATAGAAAATAGCGGCAGTGTTGCATAAGCATTTTTATTGGCTGAAACTTCATCAAGATGTTGGGAAGTACATTAGATTCTGCACCGCCTATGTCATTACCTAACCAACCATCAAGAAGCAAGGCCTGTATACTCCTCTACCTACTCCTAGCTGGACTTGGGAATCTGTCTCCATGGATTATATAGCGGACCTTCCTTCTACTAAGCATGGAAAAGATTGCATTTTCATGGTCGTCAACAGATTCTCTAAGATGGCCATAATGGTAGCCTACAAGAAGATTATCTCAGCAGAGGCCACCGCTAAGCTCTTCTTTGAGCGATTGTGGGTACACTTTAGGATCCCACAGTCCATTATCACAGATTGGGACAATAGATTCCTGACTGCATTTTGGTCAAGTCTTTGGTCAATGTTGGATACAAAACTCACTAATTCCACGGGTTTCCATCCATAAAGTGATGGCCAAATAGAGGTTGTCAACAGAATTATCGTACACATTTTTTGCATGTACAACTTGAAGCATCCACGCACATCGGATGAAAGTCTCCCTTATGTCCAACACAGCTACAACATTGCTCTCCACAGCTCAACAAGCCACAACCCCTTTCAGGTAAGGATGTGATTTCTGCCATTATGCCCCATTGATGTGGCCATCAGAAATGGAAGAATTACATTCTGGGGAAGGAAATAGTCATCCACATAGACCAGCAGCCTCTACAGTTCATACATACACAAGGGAAGTTGCAGAATGATCGCCATCAGAAATGGTCCACCTATCTGCAACAGTTCCATTTGAACATTAAGTATAAGAAGGGAAGCACTAATAATGTCGCAGATTGTCTCAGCAAACCACCAATCATGGCACTGGTCACTGTGCTCAACTCCTGTGGGCACGAGACATCGGGGTGTCCACATGTTTATAAGAGCAATCTAGAATTCGACAACATATACCAAACACTCCTGGAAGGGAATAAAGTTACAAATTTTCTCCTTCAGGATGCGTTGTTATGCCACCTGGGAAGTACATTAGATCCTCCACCGCCTACATCATTGACAAACCAACCATCAAGAAGCAAGGCCTGTATACTCCTCTACCTACTTCTAGTTGGCCTTGGGAACCTGTCTCCATGGATTATATGTTAGGACTTCCTTCTACTAAGCAAGACAATGATTTCATTTTCGTGGTCGTCGACAGATTCTCTAAGATGGCCATCATGGTGGCCTAAAAGAAGAGTATCTCAGCAGAGGCCACTACTAAGCTCTTCTTTGAGTGATTGTGGGTACACTTTGGGATCCCACAGTCCATTATCTCAGACTGGGACAACAGATTCCTGAGTGCATTTTGGTCATGTCTCTAGTCGATGCTGGATAGAAAACTCACCAAGTCCATGACTTTCCATCCCCAAACTGATGGCCAAATTGAGGTTGTCAACAAAATGATCTTATACATTCTATGCATGTACAACTCAAAGAATCCATGCACATGGGATGAAAGTATTCCCTATGTCCAACACAACTACAACAGAGCTCTACGCAGCTCAATAGGCCATAGCCCCTTTCAGGTAAGGCTCGGATTTCAGCCATTACGCCCCATTGTTGTGGCCATACCATTTATAGCCACCGAGGTAGATTCGACTCACGTGCATTCTGAAACTAAAAGGGCTAATGACTTCATTGAGTGCACCCAACACATCTGCCAGTAGGTCCATGATATATTGGAAAGATCCAATGCTAAGTGCAAGCAGCGCCATGATCAACATCGAGTGTCGCACAAGTTCCAGGTGGGAGACAAAGTTTGGCTTAATTTGCAAAAAGAGTGCCTTGCTGGTTCCCACCACAAGCTTTCACCGCTTCGATATGGGCCATACACCATCACCAAGGTTGTCGGTGACAATGCCTTCGAGCTTAGCATCCCACCATTCCTTGGTCTGAACCTAGTGTTCAATGTAGATTGCCTTCAACCATACTTCCTACCATTGTTCGACACATCTAACATTGCAGAACAACTCACACCAATAGAGCTAAACCCAGACTGCATGGAACATGCCACCATTGATCGGATCATGGACACGCAGATCAAGAGAAGTTGCCATCAGAAGATCCAACTATATCAGGTTGTCAAAGCTGGCTAATTCCTTCACGAAGGCAAGTGGCTCACCAAGGACCAAGTTCAACAGAAGTTTCCCCATCTCATGGAGGCACTCAACGCAATGGAGACCAATGTTTCCTAATGGGGAAGTAATGATCCAGGTGGATAGTGGTGGCCACCTGCCTATTCCACTTGGACCCCCAACACTGTCTCTTTCATTTTTTCAGTTTCCTTAATTGTAGCACAGTTTACTATTTTTGGAAGCTTTTCAGGTCCTAAACTTCCGAATCCATTTTGAGGCCCTAAACAGAGTTTTTAGGGAAAACAAAGAGACCAAAAACGTCCCAAATGGGCTTGCCGATTTGTTTTTGACCTTCTCTTCGAGATCTTCAAAACAAGGTATTACGATAGCCAAATGGAGATTGTATGCCAATGTTACAACCCTGGTAAGTTTATCTACCAATATACCCAAACGGGGCCCACAGTTTTGGCACTTCATCTCCTAGGGTTAGTTTTTTGGATGTTTAGGGTTTTCCATTATTTGTCAATAATAAATATGCATTTGAGCTTGATTGTAACACATTTCAGAGGCATGTAGCCACCACATCTCTCCTCACAGATAAGATAACATCGCTCAAACTATCTTATTTTCATTATGTGCGTATCATAGTTCAGTATTTTTCCATTAATGAAATGAAGTGTTTTTTTTCCACAAATTTCAAAGATCTATTTTAAATTATGTAAATGATTACCGCTTTGTTTAGAATAAATTGTAATGTCATCTAAATACATTACAACTTTCTTTTTTATCAAACCTCTGAAAGTAATATCCATAGCTCTTTGAAAAATAGCTCCAGCATTAATGAGTCTGAAATGTATTTTTTGATGAGCATAGGTCCCCCACTTAGTCCTGAATGTGGTTTCAGACTGACTTTTTAGGATTTAAGGAGATTCCAAATTTTCCACATCTTTCAAAGATCTGTTTTAAATTATGTAAATGATTACCCCTTTGGTTAGAATAAATTGTAATGTCGTCTAAATACACTACAACTTTCTTATTGATCAAACCTCTGAAAGCAATATCCATAGCTCTTTGGAAAATAGCTCCAGCATTAATGAGTTTGAAACGTATTTTTTGATGAGCATAGGTCCCCCACTTAGTCCTAAATGTGGTTTTTAGTCTATCATCTGGATGTACAGGAATATGATTGTAACCTAAAAAACCATCTAAGAAAGACATTAGTGCATAACTAGAAATAGATTGTAAAATTTTCTCCATTAGAGGTAAAGGAAAATTATATTTTTCACGGACTTTGTTTAACTTTATAAAACCTATACAAATACAAATATCTCCATTCTTCTTTCTAACTGGCACAAGGTTTGAGACCCACTTGGAATGTCTGATTGGAAACATGCTTTTAGCTTTGAGAAGCTTATTTAGTTCAGTCTTAATCTGAGCCTCTAATTTAGGGTGAATCTTCCTGAGATTTTGTAGTATTGGCTTTACATCTGGCAGCATAGGAATGATGTGTTGAATGATGGATGTGCCATAGGTTTTAAGATCATTATAATTCCATGAAAATATATCCTTGTATCTTTTCAAAAAATGAATGAATGCATATCTTTGATCTGGTGAAAATCCAAGGCATAAAATGATGTTCTGAGGCTTATGATCAAATCCTATGTTAACCAATTCAAATACCAGAGTCAAACTTTGAAGATTGCAATTAGTTACAGTTTGAGCCTATCTTTCGAATGATATAATTATTCTAGTTTCACTACAGGTTTAGGTAAAGAATTTTCCTCAAAATATTTATTCAACTGCTTATCATGCTCATCTTCAGCAATAATCCAATCAGAGTAAGACCCTTCAGATGTCATAAAACTTAATATGTCATTGTCATCATTAAACACATGCAAAATAGTAATTTTGTCTGTAATGGAGGGGCCAAATAATTATTCAATAGAAAATCTTCAGGTGGAATGAGTTTGGAAGCAACATTTTCTAGGAGGTCAGCACTATCATTTTGTATTCTTGGGATAGGAGCTATTGTGAATGCAGTGAAATGAGAAATGAGGTCTTGGATCAAAGATGGGTAATTCTTAAGGTGACTAGAAACACAATGGATGTTGTTTCTAACTTACTTTATAACAATCTCTCAGTCAACAAAAAATTTAAGGTATTCGATATCAAGGCTAATGGCTTTCTGTAGGCCATGTACCAATGCTTCATATTTGGCAATGTTATTGGTACAATCAAATTCCAATATACAAGCTAACATAGTTTTTTCTCCATAAGGATTAACCAAGATGCAACCAACTCTTGCACCTTCATTACATTTCGATCGATCAAAATAAAGAGTCCAAAATAAACTATCATGCTTATTTACAGGGTTTTCTATACTATTAATACACTTAGAAGAATCTATTTGGGAGAAATTTTCAATTTGACATGAAACGGAGTCAACTAAAACGGGATATTCTTGTGCTTGAAAATTGCCAAAGAAAGATTCAAAAGAGTAACTTCCAAGAATATTGTTTGTAAATACTACTGGTTCATTTTCCTCATCAAAATCAATAACTAAATATTTCATGTGTTTTTCCCTATCGAAACGAATTTGATTGAGTTTTTCATTGTAGGGAAGCCACATGTGTGACCAATTTGTTGCAAAGTAACCATGTTGTTTTTCAAAACAATATCTACTTTTAATTCAGGAATGTCTACAACTAATATATCTATTATTTGACAAACCTTTGAATTGGAATCTAATCTTATTAAAAACAGAATTCATTTCTCTCAAAACTTTGAATTTTGTGTGATTTAATTGAACAATCTGAAGAACATATTTCTGTGGTGAAATATTTAATTTAATACATGCCGCATAAGGCATGACATTTGATGATGCACCAAAATCAACTATAAAATTATGAACATTCTTGTTAAAAAATTCAAAAGTCAATAAAAAGGGAGTATGGGAATTTGATCTATCTCCAATCAAAATTGCACCTAATGAGTAAATTTTATCTGAAGAGACATTTGGAGGTTTTCCTTTCCCATTTGAGGCCTTTGTAGTGACAACAGTGGGTAATGGAGATGCAAGAACTGCATTCATTTCTTTAAGTAAGATATTTTCTTGTTGTTTTAATTTACTAACCTCATAAAGAGAAATGTTGGCTTTGAC
>APFE030138157.1:0-28917 GCA_000404065.3 Pinus taeda | reverse complement strand
TAGCTCTTGTTTGGTTTGTTTGTCACTAGAGAGTCTTAGACTCCTAGGGAGGTTAGATTTGTCTGCAAATATAACTCTTTCCACATGACAGTAACTCAAAGGAAGAAGTTAGTTCAAGAAAAGTGTGACAGAGATAGCAATGTATCACATATTATAGTAGTATCTACAACTATCGATAAAGGAAAACCAGCAGTAGAATAAGGCAAGTCAGGAACTATGGATAATAAAGGTATGCTCATACTTAATGATGATAATTATTAGGATTCGAAACAAAATATGAATCCTAGGATAATATCTCTCAAATTTAATGTTTAGATTTTAGTCTATAATGGTTATATTAAAACTCCACCATCAGGTCAAGAATTGAAGAAGAATGGTGAGGATTTAAATGAAATCTTTTGTGACATACTTGATTCATAATTAGAGAAAATTATGAACTATGAATCTGTACAGGAGGCATGGGATAGTTTGCAAGCCATCCATGGAGGAGAAGGAAAACCAGTAAAGAAGAAATTTTGTTCATTAGGTAAATTTAGAAGAAGAGAGGTTAGAGGAAGTGTTTAATCTTAGAGGGTGATGAATATGTATCACACATTGCAAACATTGGACTTGCCAGGCTAGTGAAGAATTCATCAATAGATTCTGAATCAAGTTCTCTCTTTGGAGGGACTCATGGCTACATTGCACTTGGTACTAAATCACGTCCATATGATTTCTCTTTGATTGTAATGCATTTATTGTTGTTATATATGAAATGTAGTTGCAGATATCATCATATTCTATGAAATGTAGTTGGACAGATCATCATAATGTCATCCTGATGTTCTATATGTGAAAAATGTGCGTATGGAGTGAAGGCATCGACGAAGCAGGACGTGTATAGATTCGACGTGGTGTTATTAGAAATGGTAAAACCTCCAGTGGTAGAAGAGGATGATCAAGAATTTTTACATCTGACTGCATGGACTGCGAAGAAGGCCAAGGAAGGGAGAATGGATGAAATTATTGATAATGATTTGAGAAGGAGCGGTGATTATAATAACAACATGAAGGATAAAATATTGAAGATAATTTATATTGCCACATTTTGCACTCGATCAGCTCCCAATCTCAGGCCGTCCATGAACGTAGTTCATGACATTTTTAATCGCCTACAGTCTGACTCCTCCTCATTATTTCTCCCCTAAAATAGAATGATGTTAATATTAAAATAGTCACATTCATGGTAATGACAATGTGTCGTAACCTATTATACACCAAAGCTTTTGTTTCATCCAGTCTATCCCAACAAAATTGTACAAGCACGCACTATTAGAAAGAGTAATTACATGTTATGTATAAACATCCAAGGCTAGTGATGCATAATGATTTAATGTTCCAGTCAAGTCAAAGGTTGTTGAGTTTGTATGGAATAGTTATTCCTAAAAAAGTCAAAAGTCAAGTCTTGTTTGCATAAATTTATATTTAGTAATTTTAGTATTTATATTATTGTAATGAAAAGTATGAAGATATTTGATCCAGGTGGATCTCTAGACACCAGTGGCATGGAAAGAGCTCAAAATTAAAAGTGGTGGAAAGGCAATTAACTTGACATCGGATCGAAGTGCTCATCGCCTTGATTCCAACGGTGTGAACGACACTCCAATCCGAGTCCGAATGAAGGAGATAGAGGCAATCAAAGTTGGGTTGACTTTTTTATGACTGGGCAAGATTAATGAAGACACAATTTGGACTTTTTTTGGTAGACAAAATTTGGCCAATTCCAGTTAGATTCTAGGGCAAAATTGTCCCTTGGTTAAAACGACTCCTTTGGTCAAAATTTGAATTTTAAAAAATTTGCAGTTTGTTTTATTTAAACAAAAAGAATATTAAAAAAGGGTGGTGGGCCACCAACCCTGCCACCCCAATCCTATCTGCACATATATATTAGTGAAGGGGTAGGCCACTACCCTCAGTCCCACCCACGGAACCACCATTAACTAGCACAGATTTGGGTGGGTTGGTCCTTGGGGCATAGACCCAACCCATTTAAACACAAACAACATTACATTAAACGTGGGTCGGCCCTTGGGGCGCGGACCCAACACCTGACCCTGACTACAATTCAAACAACATGCCTTCATGAGAATACGACCTGGTGGTAAGTGGAGTGGGCAAGTTTCCCAAGGTGGGCCCAACCCAATCCATTCTTTTAAAATAACATTATGTGTGTAAAAAAAGGAGGAGGTGGGGTTTGACCACCCGACCTCCTCCATAATAACTGGATCTTTAAACCAACACAGCACAACTGATTTCTTGAGAAGTATGCCACCACATTTTTTATTTAAACGTAGTTCATCAGTGCGCCCAGGCAGAGGAGGGAGCACACGCAGTGCGAGGCAAATATTTGCAGGAGGGCCGAATTTTCACTTTGTCAGATTTTGACAAATTTTATATGGTTTCAGCATTTCTCGATGCCACGAATGCAATGGAGCTATCCGTTTCTCCATCAAAGTTATTCATTTTTCGGCCATTTTTCAGTATGGAGGTATAAAACTCCTTTTTTGTAACTGATGCTTGTACTCTTCTTTCTCATGCCACTTAATGAATGAAGGCCTCCCCATTGATCGAGCAGGGCCCGAAGACGTAGCCCAAGTTGAACAAAATCCATTATAGGATTTAGCAGATTGAAGAGGATCAGCCAAAGATTTAGCTGGCCTCTCTTCGACTGAGTAGCACCACTCTTGTTTGGTGGGAGAGAAAATTGTGAAGCATTATGCGTGTGGGTAATCTTCTTTCCTCATGGCCTAGTTTCATATTTGCATTAACAGAACAATTTTATCCCTTGGGTTATAAACAAAAATTCTTAATGGATTGGCAATGCTTAAGGAAATACAAAGGTCAGGATGTTCAAAGCTTTACAGAGGAATTTAGAAAACAGGCACTTAATTTTGGCATTGCACTTGACTCAACTGAAGTAGTAACTTATATTGGATCATTACATAGTTACCTTAGACATTCATTATTATTGTTTGAACCAACTACTATGGACTCAACCAGTGTAAAGGCCATTCATCTTGAGAACAAGGGAAAAAATGAAAGGGATGATCATTTCAAGAAATCACCTTTCAAACCTCCAAATGGAAAACCCAAAGTGAAAGGAAAAGGAAAGGAGAAGAGGATGATATGAACCAAGAAAGATGAAGGATAAAGACCTTATTTCACTCACTGCAAAAAGGAAGGTCATGACGACAATCATTGTTGGAAACTGTACATGGGAAAGAGACCAAATAAGTATGGAGGAAAAGGCAAGAAGAAGACAGTGGCAACTATGCAGCAAGACCTTGGATCTGATTTGAGAAATGAAGCATTGATCACAACAGCAGGAAAAAAAGGTACTCTCACACCTCATGTTAATTATGAATCACATGAAGGTACTAGTTCAATAGATGAGTCTCTTCCTAATGAACGAAAGAGAATTGAGGTATTTCATATTAGATTTATCATAAATCATACAAAAGTGGAAACTCTATTTGATACCAGATCCCAAGCAAACTTAATTTCAGAGTCCTCGGTAAAGAAGCTAGGCTTAGAAACCAAACCACATCCAAAACTTTACCCACTTGGATGGATACATGATAAATCAAAACTGAATGTAACTAAGCAGTGCAAGGTTAAATATGTGATTGCTTCTAAGTTAGTGGATGAGGTAAAACTTGATGTGATACCATTGGATATCTTTCGCATGGTGTTAGGGAGTCCATATCTATATGATAGAAAGGCAATCTTCTTCCGTCATGAAAACAAGTACCAAATCACAAAAGATGGGGTAGAATATATTATAAGGGCTCATCAAACTAAAATCAATGCCAGGCTTGTAAGTGCAGGAAAAATGAAGAGGTTGGTGATTTCCAGTAAGGGTTGCATGCTTATGGTTGTAAGGGGGAAAGATGCAGAATTATCCAATGCTTTCCAATTAGGTTGTGATCATGTGCATAAAAAGGAATTATGTGAATTAATTTCTAACTATGATGAGATGTTTCAGGAACCAAGGGGATTACCTCCGAAGAGGGAAATCCAAGGTGAGATCCATTTGCAGCATGATGCTCCTTTACCGAATATTGGCATGTATAGGATGTTGACCATTGAGATGGAGGAGATAAAAAAGAAGGTGTGGGAACTATTGAACCAAGGGGTCATTAGACTGAGCACTTCTCCATGAGGCTCACCGATTGTCTTAGTGCTGATGAAATATGGCACATGGAGGATGCGCGTGGATTATCGAGCACTAAACAAAATCACGGTGAAAAATCGTTACCCTCTTCCCCGCATTGATGACTTATTAGATCAATTAAATAATGCTATCTCTTTCACCAAATTGGATTTACGTAGTGGTTATCACGAGGTCCGAATTGCATAGCACGATGTGTGGAAAACCACCTTCAAGACCAAACAAGGGTTGTTTGAATGGATGGTGATGCCATTCAGACTTTGCAACACTCCAACCACTTTTATGAGGGTCATGAATGATCTCTTTAGGCCTTTCATTGATGAATTTTTTCATGTATATCTAGATGATATTCTTATCTTTAGTAAAAGTTGGAATGAACATGGTATGCCATGTGAAGAAAGTGCTTGAAGTATTGAAAAAAGAAAAACTCTATGTAAAATTGTCAATGTGTGAGTTTGGGAAAACCTCTTTGGTTTACCTAGGTCATATTGTTGGTCATGGTTAGCTAAAAATTGATCCTTCTAAAGTTGAAGCAATTGTAAATTGGCCTAAGCCTACTAGTGTAACCAAGGTTTGTAGCTTTTTGGGTGCAATACAGTACTGGAGGAGATTTATTGTGAATTTCTCTATTATTACAACACCTTTGCGCGCATTAACAAGTGTAAAGCAAGTCTTTCAATGGATAGGAAAGCACCAAAAGTCCTTTGTAGAAAATCTGTGATAGGTTAACCTGATAATGCAATATAAATCAAAGCATAATACTATAACCTACTTCTACTATCAATTTGCAGAAGCTTAAAGATCGAGCTGGACAATATAACCAAAAGAAGAAGAATCAATGGCACAATACACATGAAAATAGTTTGGGGAAAGTCTCAGATAAAACCCCACACTATTGTATTATCATACATGGTGGAAATACATAGGAATTATACAAAGCCTTAGCTCTCACAGCTACCCAGCTCTCAGTACAATCCTTACAGAGGCTCATAAGAAATCTTGGCTTCTCTCCAGCCTTCCTCTCTGCCCTCCAAGCTCCTAGTTCCTTGCGTTGTTCCTTGTGGATGATTAGCCCATTACCAAGTGGAAAAACCAGCCTTCAAAACTGCGCAATCCTGAAGGATGAATCCTTGACTGCATGCATGAGTTTTCTCCATGAGAAAACACATACAACTGATAGTACATTGTACTTGAACATTAATCTCAATTGTGTCTTTCTCAGAATAGACATGCATGAGTTTCTGATGAGGGAATCTTCAGTTAATTGGAGTAGCACTGGATGAGTGCATTAATGCATCAATTGATTGTTAACTCACTATTAGTTCCTCAAATAGTTTGGATCTAATTTAACTGGACTTAACTCAGTAAAATGAGTTAACTAATTACTACTCAAATATAACTCAATCTTATCTCCTTAATTTAAGGGATAACTCTTGCATGACTTCAAAAAGAATTCTAACTTGAATTTCTCCAAGTAATTAATTTAAAATTAATAAATTAATTATTTCCAAGCAGCTGCTAAGACTAAATTCGATTTTAATTCACAATTTATTTCAAGGACAAATTAAATTGGAATATTCTTGTTGCCATATTTCAACACTCCCTCTCAACAAGAAAGGGATTACCTGCCACCCTAATCCTGTCTCTATGGAACTTGAATTTACACTTTGACAATGCCTTTGTCAAAATGTCAGCATCCTTCTCCTTTGTCGAAATATACTGCAACAACTTGATACTCTTGACCTGTGAAAAGCCACGGGAAACTAATCTTGCTTTATTCCTCTCCACACTACCATCAACAACTTGCTTTACCTTGTAAAGCCAACGGGAACTCACGACTGACTTGTTCTCCGGTCTCGGAACCACGTCCCAAACACTATTACGAACTATGGAGTCATACTCCTCCACCATAACATCAACCCAAATCGGTTGTTGCTCTACTTCCTCAAAGGAAGATGGCTCTATCTCAAGACACTCCCTAGCAAGGGTCATGTATCCAGTTTACCTCTCAGGTGACCTCCTCTATCTGCACTAAGAAGATGGTGCTCCCACATTCTCTCTCGCATCCTCCAACAATCTATCATATTCTCTTGTGTGCCTTTGTCCATCTCTAGAAGACTCTGCTTGAGTGGACGTCTTCGCTCCTGGAACCTCTGCATGCGGCTACTCCGCATCAATCTAAGGCTCCTCCTCCTTAGGAACCAATAGTTCCTCCATAGCCTGTAGTTGGAGCTCCCTCTCAAGGGAAACTCACATGGCCTTCTGCTCATCAAACTTGAGATCTATGTGAACCACTGTCCTCTGACTGGTAGGCAAGTACACCTGATAGTTGTGAGGTCTATCAGTGTACCCCTCAAATATCCCCAACTCTATTGTTGGCTCAAGCTTCTTCTGTGCATCCTTTGTCACATGGCAATATATCGATGAGCCAAAGATCCTAAAGTGACCCACATCTGGTCTCTTACCGAAGAAAGCTTCCTCTGGTGTCTTCATCCCAAGTATGTGATGCGGGCTTCTATTCTACAAATAGACCACTGTGTTGCATGCCTCAGCCTATAAGTGAAGTGGTAGGCCTTGGTCATGCAGCATTGCCCTTGCTGCCCCTACAATAGTTCTATTCTTCCTCTCGGCCACCCCATTCTGCTGTGGGTTATGAGGTGTCGTCAACTATCATTTAATTCCTTCCACTGCACATAAGTCCTTAAACTCTTGAGAGACATATTCTCCACCGTTGTCGCGTCTCAAGGCCTTAATCTTCTTCCCTGACTCTTTCTCAACCAAAGCTTTGAACTCACAAAACTTTGTGAAAGTTTGGTCAGTCTTCTGCATGAAATAAATCTAGCATTTACAAGAATAGTCATCAATGAAAGTCACATAATACCTTTGCTTCACTGTGGATGTTGTCGAGATTGGGGCACACAAATCAGTATGAACTCACACTAAGATAGCCTCTACTCGACTATCTCGATCATGAAAGGAAGACTTGGTGTACTTTCCCATGGTGCAACCTTTTTATGCATCAACTTGCTCAAGTTTACCTTTGGGAAGTCCTGTAGATATTTGCTACATTATATTCAAAGCCCCATGATGCAAATGGCCCAATCGCCTATGCCACAACTCGCCAATGTCTTGGCTTTGCACCAATTCTTCTTTCATATTCAATGCTGCACAATCATTTACCTCTAGTTTATAGAGATTCTTCACCTGAATCCCTATCCTCTTGGTCTGACCCATGGCTATGTGTCTTAGGAACTCCTTTCCTTTACTAAAGACAACATCATAGCCATTGTCCTCCAACATCGCGACCGATACCAGGTTCTTCTTCAATCCACGCACATACACCACATCTGCCATGGTGAGAGGAGCTCCATGCTCCCTCTGAAAAGCAACCGTACCCACTCCTGAAACATTATACCTTCCATCGTCACCCATCTCTATGTGCATCTTGAGGTCTTTCACCTCCAAGGCACTGAATAGTTTTTTATCACTGGTCATGTGGAATGAGGCTCCACTATTAAGATACTAGACACAACCTGTCATCGATGACACCATGCATACGATGAGGGTAAAGTCCATTTCAAACTGAGAGGCTAATGCCTCACCTTCGAATCCTTCCAAGGATCCCTTATTGGACTTCTTCGATGGGAAATTAGTTGCATAATGTCCCATCTTGTGAAAATTAAAGCATCTTACTTTAGACATGTCACCCTTCTTCCCTCCATGAGAAGAATTCGATTTGAAATGTGAAGCCTTTCGCTTCCCTTTCCTTGCCTTACTTGCTCAGGCCAGATTTTCTTCATCATCATTCTTGGATACAGAACCATCTCGTGTACTCCTCCTAATCTCCTCCTGCATAAGATCTGAAAATAGTTGTTCCCAATCCGATAGTTTCTCCCTTCCATTCTCAGAGTCCTAGTATCTATTCCAACTCTTTGGAAGTCCAAGGAGAGCGAGGCTCACCATATCATCATCGACAATATTTATTCCCACACTACCAACCTCATCTCTATAGGTGGTGATCTTGTTCAGATATGTGGAAATAGTATCACCCTTCTCCATCTTGATTCTTCGAAGCTTATCCTTGGGCGCCAATTTCCTCTCATCGCTACTATTCTGGTATAGGTCCTTCAATGTCTTCCAAGTTGAAAATGGAGTATCCTTCCCATGGAGACTCAGGACAATATGGTCTCGAACTCCCTCAAGGATGATCCATCTCGCCTTCGCCACACACTTCTTCCACTCAGCCAAATCTTGTGCATTAGTTGAAGTTGGCTTTGGGATTTCTTGATCAATGAATTCCTTCAAGCCATTGTCTTCCAATATAGCGTCCATTCTATGTTTCCATGCTATGTAATTCGAGCTACCTTCCAAGGCATACTAAAGTCTCAAGCCATAGAACGCCATTGGCCAACCTTGAAGTATGATTTGAATTCGATTTGCACCTGCAACCCCGAACTTCAAACTTCAAATTCTCTTCATAGTATACTGTTCATAGCTCTGATACCATGTAGAAAATCTATGATCGGTTAACCTGATAATGCAATATAAATCAAAGTAGAATACCATAACCTACTTCTACTATCAATTTGTAGAAGCTTAAAGATCGAGCTGAACAATATAACCAGAAGAAGAAGAATCAATGGAACAATACACATAAAAATACTTTGGGGAAAGTCTTAGATAAAACTCCACACTATTGTATTATCATACATGGCGGAAATACATAGCAATTATAAAAAGCCTTAGCTCTCACAGCTAGCCAACTCTCAATACAATCCACATAGATGCTCACATGCAATCTTGGCTTCTCTCTAGCCTTCCTCTCTGCCCTCCAAGCTCCAGTTTCCTTGCATTGTTCCTTGTGGATGATTAGCCTATTACCAAGTGGAAAAACCAGCCTTCAAAACTACACAATCCTCAAGGATGAATCCTTGACTGCATGCATGAGATTTCGCCATGAGAAAACACATGCAACTCATAGTACACTATCCTTGAACATTAACCTCAAATGGGTCTTTCTTAGAATAGACATGCATGAGTTTCTTATGAGGGAATCTTCAGTTAACTAGAGTAGCACTAGTTGAGTGCATTAATGCATCAACTGACTGTTAACTCACTATTAGTTCCTCAAACAATTTGGAACTAATTTAACTGGACCTAACTCAGTAAATTGAGTTAAATAATTACAACTCAAATAACTCAATCTTATCTCCTTAATTTAAGGGATAACTCTTGCATGACTTCAAAAAGGCTTCTAACTCGAATTTCTCCAACTAATTAATTTAAAATAAATTAATTAATTATTTCCAAGTATCTGTTAAGACTAAATTCAATTTTAATTCACAATTTAATTCAAACAAAAATTAAATTGGAATATTCTTGTTGCCATATTTCAACATCCTTCGAAACATTGAAAGAAAAGATCAGCACCGCGCCGGTCTTGGCCTTACCAGATCTCCAATAGCCATTCAAGATCAAGAGACACTAGCGGATATGCCATGGGAAATGTACTGATGCAGCAAAAGAAGCTGATATATTACCATTCAGAGAAGTTCTCTCAGGCTGTGATAAACTATCCCACTTATGAAAAGGATTTATATGCCTTGGTCCAAAGAGTGAAAAAGTGGAAACACTTCTTGATCGGCAAGGAGACGATCATCCATATGGATCATCAGCCCTTGCAGTATCTTCAGTCACAAACCACAATGGTTCATTCAGCGGATCTAGTTGATTCACCAAGCAGTATAGGAGAAGTTGGAGAAAATTCAAGCCCGGTACAAGGCTCGACATGAAAAACACTGAATCGACCATCAATTTGAAGTGGGCAACAAAGTGTGGTTCCACATCAGTAAGGAAAGGATGAAGGGAGAAGAGAAGAAGTTGCCACCAATCCGGTATGGTCAATTCACCATCTTGGAAAAGATTGGAAACAGTGCCTTCCATATCGATTTGCCGGTATATATGCAAATGTACTCGGTAATGAATGTGGAAAACTTAAAGCTATATGAGCCACCATAGACTAAGGACACCCAAGAGGTGGGTACAGTTCCTACAGTTGATGACTTTGCACTAGAGTATCTCGATGAGTTACCTGAGGACATCATCCTTGACAAAAGGACCAGGAATTCATGATGGGGAGATTTGGAATACCTTTGAGTTGGTTTCAAGGGGATGCACCCTATCAAGGCAAAATGGCTGGAAAAAGAAAGAGTGAGGGAACAATTCCCTCACTTGCCAATTGATTGATAAGGTTTTTGGTGGTCCAAAATCTCCTCAATGGGGAGGATTGATCCAGGTGGATCTCCAGACACCAGTGGCATGGAAAGAGCTCAAAATTCAAAGTGGCGGAAAGGCGATTAACTTGACATTAAATCGAAGTTCTCGTTGCCCTGATTCCAATGGTGTGAACGACACTCCAATCCGAGTCCATATGAAGGAGATAAAGGCAGTCAAAGTTGGGTTCACTTTTTGATGACTAAGAAGGATTAATAAAGGCACAATTTGGAATTTTTCTAGCAAATGGGATCCGGCCAATTCTGGCCAGATTCCGGGTGAAATTGTCGCCTAGTTAAAATGATTCCATTGGGCATATGAATTTTCAAAAATCTGCAGTTTGTTTTATTTAAACAAAAAAATATAAAAAAAGGGTGGCGGGCCAGCAACTTTACAACCCTAATCCTATCCGCACATATATATTAGTCGAGGGGCGGGCCACTACCCCCGACCCCTCCCACGGAATCACCATTGATCAGCGTGGCGTTTGGGTGGGTTGGCCCTTGGGGCATGGACCCAACCCATTTAAACACAAACAACATTACATTAAACATAGGCTGGCCCTTGGGGCATGGACCTAACACCTAACCCTGACTATAATTCAAACAACATGCCTTAGTGATAATACAACCCGACGGTAAATGCAGTGGGCAGGTCGCCTAAGGCGGGCCCAGCCCGATCCATTCTTTTAAAATAACATCATGTGTGTAAAAAAAGGAGGAGGAGGGGTTTGACCACTCGACCTCCTCCATAATAACTGGATCTTTAAACCAGCTCAGCACAACTAATTTCTTGAGAAATCTGTCACCACATTTTTTTATTTAAACGTAGTTCATTAGTGTGCTCAGGGAGAGGAGGATGCGCATGCAGTTCGAGGCAGACTTTTGCAGGAGGGTCGAATTTTCAAATTGTCAGATTCTGACAAATTTTATATGGTTTCAGCATCTCTTGATGCCATGAATGCAATGGCATTTTCCGCTTCTCAATCAGAGTTCCGCATTTTTTGGCCATTTTCCAGTATGGAGGTATAAAACTCCTTTTTTGTAACTGATGTTTGTACTCTTCTTTCTCGTGCCACTTAATGAATGAAGGCCTCCCCATTGATCGAGCAAGGCCTGGAGATGTAGTCCAAGTCATATGAACTCTGTTATCAAGTCTTGTTGTCTTCTTTCATGCTTTATGTGTTTCTCCTCTTCTCTCATGTGCACATTAAATTTCTATGTTAAGCTACAATTTATGCACGTAATTCTTTAACACATCTATAAGCAAAAGATTTTTTATCAATATTGCGAGCACTTCAAATGATGTATGTGATTGAATCAATAGAATAGTTGAATAGCCTGAGTTTTCATTATTTTATATTTAATAAATTTGCTGTTTATATATTTTAATTAGGTTATTGTAATGAAAAGCAAGAAAATAAATCACCAACAATTTAGTGTATTGATATGATCGAATCAAATGTTTAATTAATAAAATAATTAAACAAAATTTAATGTGTATTGTGTAATTTACTTCTGTATCTTTCTATCAAATGCTTTTTTCCATCCATCATATTGATCACGAAACAGTCATAGAACTTAAATGCTTACACAAATATGTCTGAGTTTAGATTTTGGGACTATTGACTAGCTAGAATTTGGCATAGCATTGAATGTGTAATAGGGTATTTGTTCATTAGCATTGCATGGCAAGGTCTTATGATCTTATGGATCTATGGACTCATAGTATCATGATGGTTGCATTGAGTTAATTAACGAGATCTTTAGAGTTGACTGGATTGATGATGATAGATTGTTTTGGAAAAGAGTTTGACTTGATATTGGATAGTGTCTCACTTTCTTAATGAGCAAAACATTTGAGTTGGTTAGTGTTTATGATATTTGGCTTAGTATATCAGTGATTTGGTTGCATAGGGGTGACTAGTATCTTGGAATTCAGTGAGCATATCTATTCGACAGATGTTTCGTTTCAAAAAGGTTATTGATATTCAGTGTTTGAGCACATTGTTCGTTATGGGTCCAGTTTGGAAATTGGATGAAACGTGGCTTGCAGGTTTTGATGTGTGTTTGAGTCAGGTGGATCCAATGTGAAATATTTTGAAATGTGGCCCACAAAGGTTTTGAAGGTTGGAGCCTTCAGTGAGGGAGATTATTTTTGGTAGGAGCTAGTAAACTTGACTAGAGAGTAGTAGCTTCTTTCCAGTCAGTGCTGGAGAATTTGTGGAGGTTGTAGCCTCCTGTAGGTAGGATCTTATGTATTGGTAAGAGTCTACACTAGTGCAAGATGTGAAATATTTTTTTATAATAAGAAAGAGGACAAATATGGCAACAATGGTGGTTTTCTCCCAAATTGGGTTTCCACCTAAAAATCCTGGTGTCCCTATGCATTGATGTGTTGATTTTGTGTTATGGTTTATATATTCTGATGTTGAATACTGCTCATGGTTACTACATAATGTATAAGTAGTGAAATAATGATTTATTAAATTGATGAAAATAAGAAATTTTTATAAACGCTATTTCTGCTCATTAAAAGTGTGTACACACGCGAGTTTCTTAAAGAGAATTCATGTATAAAAATTTCAATGTGCAATTGAGGATTAATTGAAATGAAATACTAACTCACCCCCCTCTTAGTATTTGTAACAATTGGTATCATAGCAAGTCTCTCTAGTAAAGCTTAATCATTTGAAAGTAGATTGAGGACCCTAGGAAGGAAGCACAAGAAAAAGGAAACTCCAAGGAAGAAGTTAGTTCAAGAAAATTGTGACAGTGATAGCAATGTATCACATATTATAGCAATATCTACAACTATCGATAAAGGAAAATGAGTAGTAGAGTAAGGAAAGTCAGAAACTATGGATAATAAAGATATTGTCATACTTAATGATGAAAATTATTATGACTGGAAAAAAGATATGAATCCTAAGATAATATCTCTCAGATTTAATGTTTAGCTTGTAGTGTATAATGGTTATATTAAAACTCCACCATGAGGTCAAGAATTTAAGAAGAATGGTGAGGATTTATATGAAATCTTTTGTAATATAATTGATTCAGAATTAGAGAAAATTATGCACTATGAATCTATAAAGGAAGCATGGGATAATTTGCAGTCCATCCATGAAGGAGAAGGAAAACTAGTAAAGAAGATATTTTGTTCACTACGTAAACTACCAGGTAATATTATTTCTGATAAAATAACTGAATCTAAAGAAGATTGTATTCTATCAGAAGATGAATGTGACCATGAAATAGTCCATGCTATATCTGGTGGAGTTATTGGTTCAAAAGAAGAGAGGTTAGAGGAAGTGTTTAATATTAGAAGAAAACTTTTGTCTTCTTTGAAAAGGAATGACAACCTTGAGATTAAGTTACAGGAATATGAAAACAAGAACCACGATACATTTGTCACCACTGCAACATTAACTAAACAACTCAATGAGAAGAAAAAATACTGTGAGGGACTTGAAACTGAGACCATATCACTAAAATCCGATATTGAAAAATAAAACAAAATGGTTTTAAAGAAGAAATCCTTGAGTTAAGAAGAAAGTTGGAAGAGACAAAAAGAAGAGAGGATGCTGACATAAGCATATTAAAAGGTAAATTAGTAGAAAATGATAAACATTTGAATTTTCACGATAGTACCAAGATATTGGACAATATTCTTCACAATCAAAGGTCTCCCTTCATCAAATCGGGCTCAGTTTTCATGAAACCATGAAGGGAGAATCCAACTGACAAGTTTGTGTCAAACATTTTGAGTATAACAAAGAAAATTAAGAAAATCATCGTCACTAAACCAATAACCAAGCAAAGTGAACTTTCAAAGGAAATCATTTGCTCCCAATAATATAAATAACAATCCACTCTCCTTTAGTCAATGATATTCAATGGTTTATCTATTGTAACTTTGGACACATTACAGCCGATTCCATAAGCATATTGTTTATATCTCAAGCGAATAGTCTCTCCATAGGAAGACCATCATTTCCTAGGTAATCAAATTTCTTTAATGCATATTGTTTTACATGAAATTTATTTGGTCGTAAAGCTATTGATTGAAAAATATGAAGCAAAAATATTATGATTCTCATGCCCCCTTCTCTGGTCACATAAGGTGTTATAGATGTAGAAAAAGAATGCAGGACCAACTCAACGAACTCATACAAACATTCAGACAAGTAGATTCCATCCAAAGAAAGAAACCATAAAAGAATACTTTTATAAAAAAACATGAAAAATATGGATCCACTCACGCTCCTCATATTAAGCAAAAGGAAGAAGAGAAAGTGAAGTGTGGCCTTTCTCTATGCACATTTGAAGAAGAAGACCAATGGTATATATATGACAGATGGTCTCATCACATGTCTAGAAATAAGAGAAATTTTATCTCTCTAAAGAAAAACAAGAGTGGTAAAATTATTCTTAGAAAGAATACACTAGAAAAAGTTTTAGGGAAGGATAGTGTCAATCTTGATGTTAAGAATAAAGAAGCAACTAATGTATTTTTGGTTGAAGTGCTAAAGTAGAAGACTCTAAGTGTAGGCCAAATATTTTATAAAGGAAATGTAATTGTATTTACATCAAATGGGTGCAAAATCATAGAAGTAGACACTAAAAAAGTTATAATAAAAGGATTTAGAAATGCAGAAAATTTGTATGCTCTAAAGAAAATCCAGGCAAAAATAGGAAGTCAAGCTCCTCCTCTTCAGATTCAAAATAGGGTAAGATAGTAATCACGTCAATCTATTACACCTGATGCATATCTATGAAAATAACTGCAGAATTACATGTAGATAAAATGAAAACTAGGTCCATAGGATTAGTGGTGCATGATCTCAGGGAGAGCTATGCATTTGTGCTATTTAAGTAGTTCACAATTTATGATGATTTCAAATGATTATTATTTTGGTGATGATTTTTGCTACTAATGTTGTATCTGGTAGAGTAATTTTGTTTAGGAAAAGATATGACATGTTTAGGGGGAGCTATAGTTGATTTCATCCAATTAAAAGTCAACATTTCACATTTTACACATGCTTCTTACAAATGACAATTGTGTGTGTACACAGTTCTTAACTTAGACGATCACGTATTATTCTTTATGGTGAAAAAGGAGTGCAATAGATTCTGATATGAGATATGTACTTCATTGATGTTTTCAAAATTGCATGAAAAGAACATGCAAAAACCATATGTGAAAATCCTTAAAGAAAATGAAACATAAAGGATACCCTAAAGACAATGCACACAAAAGTTTGATAATGGATTTTGTCCAATGTGGACTACATCTTCGGGCCTTACCTCAATAGTGGGGATACCTCTTCATTCATATCAACAAAAATAAGGAGGAGTACATGGAAAAATGCATCATTATACTTCCAATCCTAGGAGTGAGCTGAAAATAGACCACTCAGATCTAGAAACATATTGCACGAGTGAAATCCTCTCAAAATTCTGAGTAATTTAAATTTAAACTTGACTATATTCTGTCACTTGCAAATTTGGCCCCTTAGATAGTCTTTTAGATTCCACAACATATTCCCCTATTGGAATATTTTTGAAATATACCATAAAATATTCATCTGGAATATTTTGTCTCGAAAGAAAGGCCCACAATAGGGTTGTGCCTCTTATTTGGGGTTGCGCCTATCTAAGTTCCTTCGATCACATGGTCCCATTGGTCTCTCCCTCCGTTGAATGCATTAAGAATGGTTTAAATATTATGTTGGCCACAGAGTTACCATGGAATATGCCTTGGCATATTGGCAAGTGGTTGTGGCTTGTTGCTGGAAGCTTGGGGTTAAACCCCATGCTCGACCCACTCCATTGGTTTTATGTAGTATTTGTTACAACAATTCTATTATTTCATACCATATGCTTTATAACCATATGTTATATGGTATATATAAGTTACACCGTTTCATAACCATTCGACGCATTGACCATCCCATTCTATAATTAATGCGCCATCTATCTATGGGTTGGCCTGACCCTTGTGGGCTGCAAATGGGTGCCACATGGGGCCCACCCATTGTCCCACATGTGTACCCACTCTCCCATGTCTTTCCGACAGATATGCCTAGTCATCTCCAAATAATTTACATGTGGCACTCCTTGATTAGCCTAGGATATTTTGTACCTACTAACAAGGCTAACACCATGGGTGCTTCACTGGGGGAGAAATATCATACAACGTGGGTTCATACTGGGGGATATATATTGAAGAAAAAATGACATAATATACTGGGGGATATATCGGGGGTAAAGGCTTTTTATATTGGAAAATATAAAAAAAGGAGATTAAAGTTAATGAAAAAAATATAAAGGGGTATAAAAAACGTTAATGAACAAATCGATACCTACAATACTTATTGAAATTAGGGGTTTTTTAAACTGGGAAGTTGTATTGGGTTCATATTTATAGGGGGTTCAATAATGTGATTTTTAGATGGATTTCCCAATATGTAGTCAAATTAAGGGTATTGTTTAATATGCCATGAACACACATGATATGTCAAAGGTTCACTGAGTGAATCCCCCATGGCTAACACATGGCATCCTATGGGAGTGCCATGTGGCACCTTGTCAATGGCCTACAAGTTTTTTAGCTTTTTGAATTAAATTTCAAATGGGCATAGATTTTACATACGGTGTTAGATTGAGGATTTGTTCACGTCATTGGAAATCTCCTACCAAGCTCTATATTTTGATGTTGGTTTCACTATGATATGAGGACTTTCAAATTTTGGCCTCTTAGGATCCTTGGATCATTTCTCCCCATTGATAATATTTTCAGACCAAAAGCCTCATTAATCAATAAGCAGGTGATGAAATTTCTCCCTCACTTTCTCCTTTTCATCCACCCTGCCTCATTTGGGTGCATGCCTTTGAAAGCCAGTCAAAGGTACTCCACATCTCCTTGTCGTGAAGTCTTGGTCCTTTTATCTAGGATGATGTCTTCAGGTAACTTATCCAAGTACTCTGTTGCAAAATCATCCATGGATGGAACTTGACCACTCTCTTTAAGATCTATGATCATGGGTGGTTCATAGAGTTTCAAGTTTTCAACATTAACCACAAAATCCATCTACTTATATGATAGAATATCAAGGTAATAAGGATTATTTCCAATCTTATCCATGATGGTGAAAGGACCATATCTGGTTGGTCTCAATTTCTTTCCTTCTCCCTTTACCTTGTCCTTGCTAATATGGATCCATAATCTATCTCCAACCTAGAACTAATGATCAACTCAGTCTTCGTCATGTCGATCTTTGTGTCAAGCCTAACTCTTCTCCAAGTGTTCCTGCATTTCTTGATGGATGATTTGGATCCGTTGAATGAACTTGTGTGTGTTTTATTCATCACTTCATTCGCTGGAATCCTCATCCTTCCCAAATAAAAAATCTAAGGGATGTTTTGATAGGTATCAAAATCATGTCTCAAACAATGAGCTTTGAGTTGATGAGTGCATGGCCCTGTTGTATGGACGCTTCACATAATTAATCTACTCATCACACAACTTGGGATATTTGCTATAATAACCTCGTAGCAAGTGAACCACCATTCTATTGATAGCCTCCATCCATTTGTCAGTTTGTCGATGGAATTCCATGCTCCTCTTTAGCATGGTGCCCATCATCTTCCACAATCTTGTCCAATAATATCCAAGTAATCAAGAGTCTCGATCAGAGATAATGAATGTGGGAAACTTCAAATGGACCCAGATACGTTGAAAGAAGATTTGAAAAGTCTACCCAATAGTAATATGCTTCTTACATGGAATTAAGATACACAAATGCACATCTTAATAAACCTATCCACCAAAACATACAATTAGTCATGACCCTTTCTTGAAAAAGGAAACCTTCCTACAAAGTCCATGGAGATAGTTCCCCAAGGATGATAAGGAACAGGGAGTGGTGTGTACAACTCCAATTTTCTATTAGTGGGGTTACAAAAAGAGCATATAAAACACCCCTTTACATATTTATTTACAATATCATTCATACGAGGCCAATAGAAAAACCTCTGCAAGTGAGACATAGTCTTTACTACACCAAAATCTCTAGACACAAGAGAAGTGTGAGATTCTCATATTACATGGACTCTTTCATTGGTAGGAATACATTGCTTGCCAAAGGTGGTAAAGTAGTTTTCCTTGCAAATGTTAGTTATCTGCCTATGTTCAATGGTTTTGATTCTCATAAACGTTTTTTAAATCCTCATCAACAACATATTGCTCAACATAACTTTCATGAGATAAAGAAGCATTTTTCAAAATAACTGATGCAAAAACAAGAGCTCTAGACAGCATATCTAGTAATTTTTTTATTCTACCCTTTTTGTACTTTATTGCTAAGTGAAACTATTGGATGAATTCCATTCACCTGAAATGAAAAGCCCACTGCAACTTGGTTTGTGATTGGACATACTGTAAAGTTTGGTGGTCTATATGAATTAGATTCTCCTACCCAATCAAGTAACGTTTCCATTTCTTGACGCTTTGTACCAAAGAATACAACTCCTTGTCATAAGTGGGATAGTTTAGAACAACTTGATAAAAGGTCTCTGAATGGTAACAAATGGGTATCTACTACTACATAAACATTGCAACCATGGCTTAACCACTGGAACTTGTCACAATATCAAATGGCTGCTGAAGATCAAGAAAGGCTAGTACTGGTATAGTAGTAATATTTTCCTTTAGGGTGAAAAAAGCCTTTTGCTTCTTTCATCTCCACTAAAAAGCATGTTTCAGACTGGTTAAGGCAAGCAAGGGATATTCTATGATGGATAATTTGACTATGAACCTCCTTCAATATTGTATTGCACCCAAAAATTTCTTACCTATGTTACATTGGTAGGATGAGGCCATTTAACGATTACATCAAACTTTTAAGGATTAATTTTCAATTGCCCTCCTCCAACAATATGACCTAAATAAACCAAAGAAATTTTTCCAAATTCAAATTTGGACATTTTTAGTATAATTTCTCCTTTTGTAAAATATCAAATATATAATTTTATCTTTTAGCTATAACTATAAATTTTCATTGTTTGTATAAATTAGGTTTAAGTAGGAATGATAGTATGTCATAACCTATTATAAATCAAAACTTTTGTTTGAATAGAATTATACGAGCACATGCGTCTCACTAGAGAATCTACAAGAGTCCACGCTTTTGTTCCAACACATTTCTAATTTATTTTTTTTTCGGGTGGGCTCATATCTACGTGAATATTCTATAATGGCATTCATATTGCTTTATTGGATAAGATACAAGAGTTTATCTTGAAAAGTTTGATAGTTATACAATATAAGGGATGCTTTCTTATTAGTATTGTTTTGGTTACTATTATAGTTTGTAAGATTATATAGTATTTTTATTTATTTCTTTGGATATTTTTATCTTCTAGCTATAGCTAGAAATTTCCATTGCTACTTGAATTAGGTTAATATAGTGAAGTATGCCTTTCATTTTTCACTTTTCTTCATCAGTTCTTAGATAGTGCAATCTAATCTATGAATTCTCTGCTAGTCTTACACAAAGTTTCCATATTTCCATAAATGTTTGTGTATTGGCTAATTGTATACAAATGTTGAGGATTGTGTTTTGGTTATTTATTTAATTCACAATTTTGTGGTTGCTTGTTTGCTTGATGTGTTTGTTATAGTAAGTTTTCTGCTTTAATGTTTAATTAGCATAATTATATTAAAAAGGATCATAAATAGGTTAGGTTTCATTCATATTATTTTTATTTTTAATTGATGATATTAATTTATATTATGAAATACTTTTATCTTTTAAGTATGTGTCTATGGTAATTGAGGTCCATGTATATGGAAGGATTAATAATTTTTTTGAATAAAAATAGAAATTGTTTTGTTTTTTAATGCGTGAAAAACATACGTATGCGTTATGGATTTTTAAATTCAATTCTTATTTTTAATACAAATTTTTGGATGCAAGAAGAATTACTATGGAATTATTATGCAAGAATTTTTGTATGGATATCTTAATATCTTATGTAATCTAATTAAATTTATGTCATGTATCCTTGAAAGTATAAATAGTGCATTCTTGTTCAGTGAGAAAGTAAAAATCTTGGATTTTAGAATTCAACTGCAAAATCCAATCTCAATTCTAGTTCTAGTACATATTTTTGGTTGGAAGAAGGGTGAGCATTTTCATTCCCAAAGTTTTGTGCTAGTCCTTTAAGTAATCCAATTAATTTCATGTCAGAACAAGATAGTCCACTAATGCATGTCCATGAATCTACTTGGCAACTTGTGTCAAGGCTCATGAAGGATATGTTAGGTAATTTGCAAACATGAAAGTTTTATTTTTTATTTTTTTAGAGAGAATGAGGTTGGGAATAGTTACTGCATTTTTTTATCCCATAAGATAATGTAGGAGTTTAAGCCCTATATAAGCCCCATGTTGGCCCTAAAACGCCTTATTAAACACTATATATTGAGTTATTACATTTCTACTATTATATTGGTAGGTTTGTATCCTTTCCATCCTATATGTATACTAAGGAGACCTAGTCTTAGTTTTGCACTATACATTGTATTAATTGTAATAGGAGTTTTCCCCCTTGAAGTGAATTGTAATTATTGGTTTCTTACCATTTTAAGGCACAAAATCATAACATTTGGCATCAACGCATAGAAAAATATGGTTTTCTTGCTATAAATAGGTCATCATTGAATTTTTTTTATCACTCTTTCCTATGATTTTTATATGGTGAAATTTTCACGATATTGAGGAGTGATCTGAAGGCACATTTAGTTAAAATTTTAGATTTTAGTTTGCTATATTTTCTTAGATATAGGCGATGGAAGTTAGGGTTATTAATTAATCTTGAAATCTGTTTCAAATGAGACATCTCAACATTTTTCAGTATATAATTTTTTTGGGATGCTTTAGAATGTGAAATTTCTAGTGATTAAGAAGGGATCGTAAGGTATGGCTAGAAAAAATTTTAGAATCTAGTTTCCCATAACTTATGAAATATACCGTATGGTAATTGAGGTTTGTTAATGGTCTTGAAATTATTTTCAAATGGGTGATCATGGCATATTGGCTATAATTATTTTCTAGGGAACCTCAAACTGTAAAATTTTAACAAATTTTATAATACATATTGAAGTACCTTAGGTAAAAATTTCATAATCAGATTTGAAGGATTCAATAAATAGCTAGTCATCCAAGTTTTCTCTTGGGAAGGTGCCAAAAAGTAACAAGATTTTGGAAATTTACCATAACTTTCGCTTTTCACATTAAATTCTAGTCAGACCTATTGATTTGTACAGGACATATTAAAGTATTACAAGATTTTATTGTTTAATTCAGTTAATATACAACATATTTTCAAGTCATATGACAGGTTTTTAGTGTTTCAAAAATTTTATATCTTTTTCAATAAGGCTTTTATATTTTGTGTTTTCAAGTCACATGACAGGTTTTTAGTGTTTCAAAATATTTTATCTCTTTTAAAGAAGGTTTTTATATTTTGTGTCTTTTTGTCATGTGTGCACAAGTTGACATATTTTCATTAAATTTTTGTATGTATTAGTTAATTACATACCAATATCGAGGATTGTGTTTTGATTACTTATCTGCATTATAATTTTGTGGCAGCTTACTTGATGTGTTAATTATACTAAATTTTATGGTTTATTTTTTAATTAGGATAATTATATTTAAAATGATAATTTTCTTTTCCCTTGGAAAAGTCATGGTTGTAGCCGCTACAACACATCCTTAAAATTTTCCCTGATCAAGAGGCATGGTTTTGGGGGGATGGTTTTGGAGGATTTAGTCAATGAGGTCACCTTCATCAGGTTGCCTCCTTCTTATAATAACATCAAGGTTACAGATTGGATGGGATGTGGTATGATACACTTGATGTTCCTCCTCCTCTTCCGACCATAGCGGTAAGTTATGCTCCAAGGATGGTTGAGAAGGAGGGTACAATACCAATTGTTCAAACAAATTCCCATTCTTAATGGTCATATTCCTAGCTCTGCAACTTATGTAAGCATCATCATTGGCTAGTCATGTTCTTGCAAGGATGATAGGATAGCCATTGAATTTGGTCTTGAGCTGGAGAACTAGGAAGTTAGCAAGCTGGAGAACTAGGAAGTTAGCAGGATTCTCCCGGGAATCAATAGAGACCATTACATCCTCAACAACTCCCTCAGGAGCCATTGTGGACCTATCTGCAAGTTGCAACACTGTGGTGGTCTTTATCAAAGATCCTTGGAGGTTTAGTTTGAGCATGGTTTCCTTAGTCATCACATTGATGGCAACCCCCAAGATCAATCAAGGTCCAAGGGACAATGATTCCATCAATGTGTACATCTACCAGAAGACTTATATGGTATAGATACCTTGGGGAAATCACTCTCCCTAGCATTAGATCAAACAATTGGCCAATGACATTGATGATAGGGGTGTACTTATTTCTCCTCCCATGATGTTTGAATAATTTATGTTTTATATGCATTTTGTAATGGGAACATCCGTGATATATTGGAGGAATGGGATTTTAACACACAATTTTTTCATTTCTCCCAAAAGTTCAGTCCCTTCTGGGCTGTACTAGTTAGGATGGATCAATATTTCAGGAAAAGGAGGTGGGTTTTCTTGTGGGACACTCTCTTCCTTTTCCTCTTCAATATCCTAAGGTGGAGATGGGGGTCAGTTATCTGGGAGCACTCTTCTAGACATAAGTTTGATTTCCATTTGAATCTTTGCAGCATAAGCAGGGTAAGATGTTTGTCCATTGTAGACTTGTTGTTCCTATTTGTTGTCGAGGTTCAGATTTTGTTGAGTAGGAATCTGAGGTTGGCTGGGTGGAGAAGGATGAACAAATTTTGTTTGAGATGGAGGTGGAGGAAATAAAGTAGGTGGGTGGTTGAATTAACACCTCCAACCCTATGATGGGTTATTCCACTGAGGATGTGTAGAATCATATGGCTGAAATGTTTCATTGGAAGTTTGGGGAGGATGTTGAGGTGCATACGACCAATGAGAAGGTGTGGACTATTAAGGATGAGTAGGATAATACCAAAGGAGCAAGGGTGCATTCTGGTTGGGATGGTAATAGGAATAGGATGCACCTTGCATGCCTTGTTGGTATGGCGAAGGTCATTGAGGCCTCCTTTGATTAATGTAACATAGTTGTTCAGCCCCACCTTTGACCCATTGGTATACAAATTTCAATCCAGGCAATGAAGGACACTTATCCCTAGAATGGTTTTCCTCATAGACCCAGAAAACCTCTATAACATTTAATGGACATTCTTTCCTAGGGTGCCTTCTAGTGCATTTAGGGAAAAATATAGCTACGGCTCTCTCTGCTTCCTCTTGTATCCTTTTGATCTACATGGTGTCCATTTGCAAAGCAAAGGTATCCATCATTTCACTTTTAAAGTCCTACAACATTTTTCCAATTTCATTCTTGATAGATGTGGTGGAGGAAGAGGAACTAGCCAAAGCTTGACTAGACCTACCCTTCTTCCTAAAAACCCTAAAATGGTTTTTGAATAATGTCTTGATGTTGTCATAGGGTAGCTGATAAATGTATCCTCCAGACAACAGGTTTAGGGTTTCGAGTATGTCTGCCTTGATTTCTCTAAGAAGGACTAACTTGAGTGATTCAGGATCAAGGGTGTATCTAGCCCTTTTAAAACTGAGTTGGAACCTTTCCTCATAGTCTTCCAGGGATTTATCTTGTCTAAGAGTCATTCTAATATTTCCTCATTGGTGTATTTGGACCTACAATAGTCCATGTACTTTTTGTTAAAGGATTGTTGCATTTGAGCCTAGGTAGTGATGTTATCCCTAGGTAGACCCATGAACTAGCGCAAGGTTTGATCCTTAAGGGTGGATGGGAACAACTTCAATTTTTGGTCATCAGAGCTATAATCATAAGTTCTACAGGAAACAACAAACTCAAGCAAAAAAGTATCAGGGTCCTCTAAGGTTAAGCCATGGAAGTGAGGAAGGGAAGAAGGGCTTATATTTTTCATCCTAGCATCTCCATTAGTCTCTCTGATGGGAAAAGCACCGTCATTTCTATTTTCAACCATGGCATAGGTATGTGGAAGACTTTCTTCTTCTTCTTCCCCAATAGGCTCTTAAAATATCTCAGGTTGTTCACCTAAGGGGTCCTCTAACACCCCTCCAGCCAGAGAGGGAAGTTGACAGTCACCGAAGAAGAGTGAAGGTTGACTGTTAGATGATGTGGGGGTATTTGGCAAGGATTTCCCTAAAGTTTCTCTACTCCTATGATGCATGGAAGAAATTTTTTCTTTTTAGGTGTTTCTTTTCAAAACCAAATGCAAAAAAAAAAGGAAAGCAAGAATGGCATCTATCTACTGAATGAAAAATATAAAGAAAAGAAGAAATTACATCTACCTAGGCACCTCCTTGGCAACAATGCCAAAAATTGATTGGCCTTAGTATTGCAACAAGAATGTTGCAACTCCCAAGGCTACCAACTTTACTTTATCAACCCAGGGTTTCGTACAAACTTATAGGTGACAATTCTATATACATAGTAGATTCATCATCCTACTCAGGCCATCCTCAACTAGTTCATTTGATCATTAGGGTTCCAAACCATTCCTTTAATAAACTAAAACGAGTCTAACTACTGAAAACAAATGTAAGGGCTAGTCCTAGTGCAGAGAAAGTAAATGCTTTTCAACTCATAAAATGAAGTTTTCAACCTATAAATGCTTAGGAGAGGACACAAATCTTATTTTAGTTCGTAATAAGGAAACTATGTTAACTTGCACTCAATCATATAGCTATCAGGGTTGCTTGAAAAGAAAAGATTATTATACCATTTCATAATTCAAGAATGCATGTACTGAATATGTAACTCACACTTGTAGAGTAAATAATTTCTACTTGCTAAATTCAAAAATGAAAGAACTAATGGTATATGATCTTGCAGGAAAGAAAAAGGAGTGAAGGGATTGGTCTAGGTGCACTTTTGGTCATGGAATCCAAGCTAAGGGGTCAAACTACTCCTAAAATAAGCCAAGCTATCATTGCAGGTCAAAACAGGGTCAAAACAGACTACTACAGGTATGCTACAGGATGTTGTTACAAGATTCCTGTACTGCTACATGAAGTCCTGAAATGATATAAGAAGTTGGCTGAGAGGTTTTGGAAGGTAAGGATGGTGGGATGAAGTTTTGGAAAGTTGTATGAAGGTTGTGGGAAATTTGGGGAAGGTGATCAACACACTTAGATAAGCACAATACTTGAATAAGGTTGGGTTTGGGCTAAGGTGGTTTCTCACACTGACCGGAAAAACAGAGATCTAGAACATGGGTTGACAAGCATAAAAAGAAGGTGGAGAAGACCTCAATGGGGATGGTGAAAGGGCTCCTTGCCTACAGATCCAACAACATTGCAATAACACATGCACCTATTTCTCTTTTCATTTGCAAATTATTACAAGTCGATGTGGAAAATATTAATTAAATTTGGAAAATCTTATCTAACTAATGCTAAGAACTTGATCTGTGAAATGAACTACCTTCTAAGCTAAAAAAATCATACGAATAAAAATAAAAAACGTAAATCTTTCTAAGAAACCATAACCAACTATCTAACCAATGCTAAAACTTGAACAGGAAACCACACTCTGTTTTTGGGTTGTGATATCGGGGTCCTCTAATCATGATCCCATGAGGAAGATGAGATAGGGGTCACTATCTAGTGAGCACCAGTATTGCAGCAATAATGCTGCAACTCCTCGGCTTCCTACTTTACTTTTATCAACCCGGTAGTTCATAACAAACTTGGAAGCGATGATGCTATATGCACAGGTACTAGTTCTTACTAGTGGCTATCACTTGGTCAGCTAGCGGAAGATCACTAGGAGCTGAAGCCAACTTCTATGGATTCCAAAAGAAGCTCTATATGTGATGAAAGGAAGGAAATCTTACTCTACAGAGGCTACTCTACTTGTAGAAAGGAAAAGAAGACTGAAATGTAAAGCAAACCTAGAAAACCTTACTTAATCAACTAATCCTACTTTTGCAGAAAGAGAGATGAAAAACCATGAAATGATTGAAATTACTTAATCCAGGAAGTAAACAACATCTACGCAAGCTATTTCTAGAAGGAAGTGAGAAAAAAACATCTTTGGATTTTCATGTATTTTTATGTGGTATTGTCATGCATGTAATTTATTTGATTGTGAATGTGGCAACAATTAGGTGGTGATGGAGGGCGAATTTGGGATTTACAGAGTTGTATGATGGTCTAGAGGGGTCCTAGGATGGCTTAGGTGGCCTTCTGGAGGCTTTTCTAGTAATCAGACTTCAAAAAGAAGCCTATAGGAAAATTTAGAGTAGGCCGCAGGGGATCTACAGGAGGTCTACAAGAGGATGCGGAGAGCTATTTTGGAGGTTTTGAAGGAAGGAAAGAGGGTGGAAATGGTAGCTGAAGGCTAGGATGATGTGTTAAGGTGTCTAGGGTCCATTAGGAATGATTGGGAGTGAGAAATATGGTCGGATTTGTTCAAGGAAAGAGAGGAAAGTCTATGGAAAAGTGCATAAAACTAACGCAGATTGGAGATCAACGTTGCGTGACCTGTGGGGCATAGATCAAAGGGACATTATGATGTCTGATTGGATAAGTTGTTATGAGGGGAGGTTTTTTGCCAGAGAACTGAAAATCAAACTCTGAGATTAAACAAGCAAGGAAACTAAGTACATGAAAAAAACAAATTTTTGTATCAAGCTAATCTAAATCATGAGCTATGGAAAGAAATGCTAAACAATGCTACAATGAGAGAAAGCATGGAAGGAAAATTATTGCAAGATGGAAATGAGCATGGCGAAAGAGATCTACAACAAAGCATTATCCTTCTAACAAATTGCAACACAAGAAATCCTATAGAAAAGGCAAATATGTGTTCTTTGTGGCAACAAGAGGGTCTTGGCCTCGGTTCATGGTCCCAAGGGGAGGAAAAGAGGCCAAGGCTCTATTGATGGCCTTTCTGTATCTTCTTTCTATCACTATTCAACCTGCTACAGAAAACTTAAACGGAAACCACCTTCTAAACCACCAAAAGCAACCTATTCTTAACCAAGAAAGAAAATTATCTAACAACAACTAATGCATAAACTGAAAAAATGCATAGAAATACAAACAAGAGGATCGTGGCTACTTGGATTGGGCCCTAACCCAAGAGCTTCAACCCTCTGAGGTAACTCAATGCTAGCTCGAAAAGGACTTCATCTTTATTATCAAAATAATAATAGGATTACATGAAATTGTCAACAAAAGTAAGCTCGAAGTTGAGCAGAGGAAAGTTGCAACAAAAATTCAAAAATTTGACTAAATTCCTAATGAGGCCCTCAACCTCTCTACTTCTACAATAGAAACTCCCAACAGCTTCCTTAAAATCGGGTAGGCTTGGCTCCCAAAACTCGAGATAAACATAAGTTATCCTCCACTTGCTTGGATGCCTCTTTAGTGCATTGATGATGGAGAATTCGAAGTGGGGAGTCATAAATGAGGGGGGTACCCTACTAGAAATCCTCTCCCTTGTCTACCTCAAATTATTGCTGCCAATTGTCCATTAAATCTTTGAATTTATCTCCAAAATTTACCAAAAATCTCCATTAAACAAATATTAGACTCCATGGCATAATGACCAAACCAGCTCACTCTATTAGCATAAATATAATAAAAAAACATGCAATAAAATAATGAGAATGGTTGATTAAACTATGTTAGGAGGCAAAATGAGCCGATATAATTACCCATTTATGGGGCTCATCATCACCCCCTACTGAAGGTGTTGCTCATCCTCTAAGCAACTCAATCCATCTCCTCATCTTTGATGGCCTTGATGGCCTCCCTAACATCCCATGCTTCTAATGTGAGGTCCTCTTCTTTGTCATGGAATTCTGCCTTTCTGTCCACCTCTTTCCACTGCTGTTGTTCTTCTTCCTCTTTTCTACCTTGCATCAAGCCTAGCAGTAGTGGGGGACTCAATTTGAGGCCAATCTAATTGACCTTCAAATTCTGCATAGAGCATTTGTATAGTGGCACTCTCCATAATGCTTCTTTCATCCTTGTTGGGGAGTGATATTCCCTTATTTGCAGACTGGGTGGTAGTGTGTTCCATCTCCTCATACAGTCTTCCCCGAGTAACCTTTCCATGTTGTTATGAAACCAGGTCAAGAAAAGATAGAAAAGATAGATCAACGCCTTAGAATTCAGCCTCTTTGAGCGGGCAACCTCCTTTACATTACATAAATGAACAATTCTTGGATGATACAAATGAAAAGACCTCCTTTCTATATATAGGAGTCTAAGGGGTCATAACATAATCAGAGCCGACATAACAATAATAATGTAAGGGCACAATGTC
>APFE030138155.1:73368-102243 GCA_000404065.3 Pinus taeda | reverse complement strand
GTTGATGGACACAGTGATGTGGACAAGGAAACCAAGTTCATTGAAAAAATCCAAGAGATTCACCAGGCAATATAGGAACAACGGGAAAAGAGCCAAGCCAAGTACAAGGCAAGGCATGACAAGCATCAGATGGAGCATAGTTTCCAAGTTGGTGATCAAGTCTGGCTGTATATCTGCAAAGACAAAATCTAAGGTGAAGGTAAGAAGCTGAAGCCAATAAGGTATGTACCTTTCAAGATACTCGAGAAAATTGGTGACAATGCTTTTTGCCTTGATCTACCATCTTACATGCACATCTACTCAGTCGTTAATGTAGACAGCTTGAGACTATTTGAACCTTCATTAATCGAAGATCTCGAAGAGCAGAGTCAATTGCCTTCTATTGATGATTTGTTTCCTGAATATCTTAATGAATTATAGGAAGATATAGTTCTGGACAAGAAGGTAAGAACTATGTGCAGAGGGGATGTTGAATACCTCAGGATTGGACTCAAAGGTTCAAAACCACGTAGTGCGAAATGGATATAAATTGAGCAAGCGAGGAAGCAATACCCTCACTTGATTGATGCTTAAAAGAAAACCAACGTTTGGTGGTCCAAAAGCTTTTTCAGTGGGAAGGCCGTCATCCGGATTGGATCCTAAAACACTCTCTAAGTTTTCATGATTGTTTCAAATTATGCTAAAAGATTCAAGTCTTAGAAAAATCAAAGCTATCATAAGGAATCCTCATAAATAGTTGTAGTTGTGGCCAGAGCAGAGCAACGAGGACCCTCAGTCGAGCACATAGACCGTTGGCCCATGGTAACGTGCGCTGGTGCAAACTGGTAAAATGGGAGGCCAAATCAAGAAATGGGGGTGGTTTATGAAAGTGCTAATCGCGTATCGCAGGGCGTCCCCCTCAGTGAAGGAAAGCCCCGAAGCACCCAGACCCGAAATCGCTATAAAATTCAAAAAAGTAATGCATTCGGTTCCATAGTGCAGGATTCCACAAACTGGCAGGATATCAGAAGGCCTTGAGGTAGTAAGTAGTTTTGACTGAGTCCCACCTGGTGCCACACATCAAGAGACACGCGTCCGACGGATGAGAGAGAAAACTGCCTGCATCAGATGGGGAAACACTGTGTGACTTGTCCGCTTGATATGAAGGACAATCGTAGGATCTGGGGGACCCAGATCAATGGTGGAGATGCGTCCCGATAACTGACTAGATCTGACAAGTCAAAAGGCAAGATGACAGGGGATTTGAAGTCCGACGTGGATGATGAGTTAGCAAAAAATTCATGATTCGCGGGCATTCTTGAAGCAAACGGAATTAACGAAAATGATTCAAGGAATCTAACACCCAGTTCATTGGGAAATAGGTGGCCAACTCCCTGCGAGGCATTACCCAGTGATGATGACGCAGAGCAAAGGAATTCAAACGGAAAGGGGTAAGGAAACTAGAAGGTCGAGAAGCAGAAATGAATAATCAAAAGAGAAGACTGGCTTTAAAGTCGTGACCTAACAGAAGAGAAAAAAGACAACATAGAGAGGCAGACAACAGTTAGCTAGATGCAAGAAGCTAATAGTAGAGAACAAAGAGTAGAAGTCAATTTGACCTAAAGGTAGCATCGAGCTAGATAGAGCCAGAGAAAGTCAGAGAGTCTATGTACTCTATTGAAGGCTTGAGAGGTTCAAGCAAACTGCTTAGCATAGGCATGTCATACTACTGTGACCCTCAGAGGTCAAGTTCGAGTAAGGAGAGTTTGTGCATTCCATTCCTATTGACTTCATTCTGTTTAAGTGAGTCTCGAATCGAGCTCACTGTTGTAAAAAATTTGCTTGAAAACATAATAGAGAGGCCACCACTGAAAGGCTGGACCACGAGACGTAGCCCAGGAGCATTGGGTGAACTCCTTATTAAACTTGTTTTGTTTACATGTTTGACTATTATGTTTTCTCTAATTGCCTCAACGTCTATGTATTCTAGCAATCTTATCAATCTGTTGCATAAGTAACATAGGCATATCCATGCACATGAGCATGCAATCCGTTTAATTCTTTGTCCTGGATAAATTCTAGATCACATCATGATCATCTTCTACCTGCACATTATAATATTCTAGGGCCTGGCTCAACTAATGCGACCAATCTGACTGCACTATTTCCTCTGGTTCTAGTGGTACTTTAAAAATGGCGGCCTTCATAGCTTGCAACACATCATCAACAGTATCCATCCATTGGTCTTCAAATAAGAATGTTAATAAAAATCCTTCGTGTAAGATATCCCATTTGTCGATACCATGTCGGAGTTCTGTTTCAGTATACCAGTTCCTTGGGATGACATCCAGGGTATGATGAAATAATTGTACCCACTCTGGCTGGGGTTCTTCCCTGTAGGCCTGGGTCCATTTGGTAAGGTGCATACATGGGTCATCACATCCATCATAATTCTCTGTTATTCATAGTTCAATCTTCCGAAACCTTATCTGCATCATCCTCCTGTAGTTGCGCCAATCTTCAAAAGTTCCTTCATGTGTTCCCCACCAGCACACAGGAGTCGCATGCAATGCCCATTTTAATGCCTCAAACCTCTAGTGTTCTAGTACTTCGTGCTCAAATTTGGTCAGGAATTCATCCACCATTGTCAACCCATCATACATCAGTAGTTCTCAATCTTGGGCTCTTACACAACATAGCGACCTTGTCATCGTGTTGCAGTTTAACACTATTACTTTATTCAGCCGGTTATGCCATCGTTTATCTTCTTCATCTGAGTTTGACATGAAGGCCTTAGCGCGCTCCCACGATATTATTTCTTCTATAGTCGGATTGACCGAATCCTGATCTCGCGCAATTATCTTGTAGATATGATCCAATTCTTCATAAATTTCATTGTCGCGAATGGATACAATGTAGCACGCTCCTTCAGTCGGGTCTAGCGGAACGACTACACGTAGGGACTTCTTCTCATATATCATCTTCTGGTTCTTTAGATTGATGACTCCATTCATATCCGTGGCCCAGTCTATTCCTAATAATGCAGAGTATGAATTACTGTCATCAACAATTTCTATTACTTCAAAGTCTATTTGCGTACTTACACCTTCAATGTCCACTGTCACCCCCTGCAATCTTCCCATCGGTAAGATATTTTGCTGATTGGCCATCCATAGTTGAATAGGAGACCACTGTAGTGTGGGTCTGCCCATGCATTCCCACGTTTTCTTAGGAAACACATTCGCATCCGACCCCAAATCCAGGATGACCTGATCCCTCTCGTATTCACCGATTCGCATCGTCATTCGTATTTCCCGCCCTGTGTGAAAACCATGTTTACCCAGCTTCCAGACTACGTGCAGCTCCCTTGATCCTGTACACCTAGTGATCAGCTCTTGTAGCCCTTTGACTACCCTACTGTCGTGTAGCAGCTTCATACATGTCTCTAAAAAGGTAGTAAGCATAGAAGGGTCCATTCCTGGCTCAGTTGGATCCCTACTACATGGAGTAGAGACTTTCATGAAGCTCTCTTGAGCTTCCTTAGACGTCTCCTTCACCCGCTCGAACTCATGCTACTTTGTAGGGGTTTTGCGAACACCGGGGCCTACCTCGGTTAATTTCCTGTTATCTTCCCATGTAGTTGCACCGCTCCTTGATACTATGTTTACGCTGGGGCCCTCTTCGTGTGGTTCAGACCACATCATCTGGATATTATGTGTTTCCATAGCTTGTGCCACCCTTTTCTCACGTATCTGTGTGATCAGTGTGGGGCAATCTATCATTTCATGATCAAACTACTCGTAGTAGGGGCATGATATTCTGGTCAGGTTGGTACCATCACGCGCATAGTGCGCTGGTCCTCCGCAGTGGTAATATATTAGCTACCTGCAGACCCTTCCTAGCCCCATTATTCCCCGTCCCCTTCCTTGTCCCTGGAACCCACCGTGCGTTATCTTCGCTGCTGGATCTTGACCTCGCACCTTAGTCTGCATCCTATAGGCAGGTGATTGATCCATCAATAATTCATAACTATGGCAGTCGCGTTCCTCGTGGGCCACCGATCTGTAAAAATTGCAAAACAGTTGCTGGGGGGTCTAGATAAATTTTGGCAGTAGGTGGTAGTTGTTCGTGTTGTGCTTTCCTCCCACCTGACAGATTGCACACCAGAGTGAAGGTGTCGTGCTTGGCCTTGCCTGCGTCTCTGGTCACAACGGTGTTGGTCCCCCTGCTATCATATAGTTTACAAAGACCGGATAGTGATCTATATCGTGTCCTTGGCTTCTACATTTGATGCACCATACCTCCTCCCGTGCTTCTGGCTGGGTTTCCTTCTCTTATTTTAAACTCTACATTTCTAAACACAGGTTTTGTATTTGCGCGTGGATCTACTGAACTCCCAACCTAGGATCCTATATTGGAGTCTCATGCAACCTCATCACTATCTCTAACGCTTCTGCCTGGGTTGAGATCTTCTACTGTGATAAATTCATTCACAGATGTGGCGCTAAGAATGCCACAAACCACGCACGGTGCTGCCTATCCGTTAGCATCATGTTAGCCTCTCGGATCATCCTTTTAGCCTCAGATCCAAGTCCCAAGGGGTTTCTCCTGGAAGCATCATGATTTCCTTAAACCTGATGATCGACTACGTCTCTGATTTCGGTCAGCTAAATTCTTTCTTAAATGCATCTGGGATTTCCACTATTCTCACATTCGGTTTATCGCTCGAGTACTTTATATACCACGTCAACACATGGTCCTGCAGCGCGCCAACCAAAGTAGCCTTTTTGATGTTATCGTCCGTAACTCCATGTGCTTCCCATACTGCCCTTACTATGAACCAAAACTATTCTAGATCTTCATTCCTGCTCCTTTGAATACTGGTAACTCGATCACGTTCGTCATGTCTAACTTCTGGTTTGCATGCAGGCGTGCTAGGGCCCATTACGAACTTGTACCGCTTCTGACCCAACCACTCTTCAATTTCTTTCTTCATAGGCTTTCAAACTTCCGACATCAGACATCCCTCAGGCAGATCTTGGTCCTCGCAATGGAACCATTTGTTGGCTTGTTAGGGCTTGACCTAGGTTTAGAAATGTTTTAGCGAACAAATCTCGCACTATCGGCCCTTTCGGCAACAATCCGTGGAGCACGGACTGAAGTCTCACCCGAGGTAGTATGGGAGGGTGTTGGAACTAGGTTTCCACACCCTTCGGATGTCTGGATGTGGTTTGTAGGGGTCGTGAACCATTCTATGGCCTCACACCACTCTGTGCTGCAATACACTTTCTTATTAATGAATTTATTACAGATCTGATCTTTGTCTTACAATCCTTAAGCAAACATTTAACAATAAAACCCAGTGTGTGTAATCATAATTCTTAAAGACAGTGCGTCAATATAGAACATAAGCAACAAATAGATTTACTAGAAAGCACACAATGATTCAGAAATTCTTATCTTTATTTATCTTTTGTCAATACAACCAAATCTGCCCTACACACTCAGCTGCAAGGGTCTGCACACACAGCTGCGGACTCTATTAGGCCTCTGTGCACATAGCTGCAGAGCCTCTATCTATCTCCCAACCCCATTGACTCGGACTTACAGACACTCAAAGACCATTTTCTTCATAAACCCATTACACAATATATCTATCCCCCAAAATTGCCTCTACCCTTAGAGCCTCGCTCTAAATATACATTCCCATGGTCCGTGGACCATAGGCAGGCTGACTCACTTCCTATTATTTTATATTATTTTTGGACAGACAACCCTTTGACTCAATCTATTACATTTCGCACTTCGCGGAACTTTTACAATATCATTGCCCTAAATCACGGGATCTAATCCCCAAAACCATTATGCGGGGCCTCTACTACCCAACAGTTGCTTTGTTGGAGGATTTCGCTGATAGCAATGGCAATACTATTCCTAGCGTATTATGCATAGAATAGAAAACTAACTTCTTGTCGTAACCCTATTTCAAATGTGGAGGAATTTCTAAGGGAATATGCTTTTGAAATTCCTATCAGATACTCACACTCTCAACTCAAGAAGATCGAAAACAAATTCATTTAAAAATTAGGAGAAGGAGGTTTTGGTGTGGTGTATAAAGGGAAGCTTCGAAACAGTTCTCTAGTGGCTGTCAAGATTCTTGATAGGTATAGGCACAGTGAGACCCAATTCAAGAATGAAGTGGCCACTATTGGACGTGTATATCAATTTAATATGGTTCGCATGTTGGGGTATTGCTTTGAAAGCTTTACAAGTGCATTGGTATATGAGTACATGGTTAATGGGTCTCTAGACAAGTTTATATTTGGCCAAAAAGAGAATGGGGAAGTCTTAATTGTGAACAACTGTATACAATTGCTTTGGGTGTTGCTCGTGGAATTACATATTTACATGAGGATTGCGACAAATGCATTATACATTTCGACATCAAACCTCACAATATATTGCTGGATGTCGACTTCACACCAAAAGTTTCTGATTTTGGTCTCGTAAAACATTGCCCCAAAGCAGACGATCATGTATCAATGATAGGCGGGAGAGGGACACTAGGATATGTTGCACTAGAGGTGTGTGACAAAGATCTGGGTCCCGTCACAGATAAATCATATGTCTATAGTTTTGGAATGTTTTTGCTTGAGATTGTTAGGGGAAGAAATAATTTTGACTAGAAGGTGAGTCGTTCCAGTGATTTTTACTTTCCCAAGTGGGCTTTCAAGGTACTTCAAAGTGGTGAGCTAGGGATGAGATTGAGAAGGGTAGGAAGTGGCAGAGAAATGGAAGAAGAGGATGAAGCGAGGGCCAACAGACTCACCATACTTCTGCAACTCTGTTGTTGTCAACCAAAACAAAAATGAATTTTTGTCCTCATCTTTTGTTTTTATTCTTATTTTTTTATTTTTTTCTTTTTTTTTTATTATGAGGCCCACTAGCTACCTTATGGAGGTTTTAAACCTTAGTTGGTTTTCCCCAGGTACCTCAAGGGTGGTTTTCACCTAGGGATCTTTTAATTTTATTTTTTTTCTTTTCTTTAGGCTTATTGGCTATCTCAGGGAGTTTTTCAGCCTATGTTCCACCCTCAGGTGCCTCAAGGAAGGTTTTCACCTACCGTTTTTTCTCGTTTACTCCTTTTTAATTTTTCTTTTCTTGATTTATGTTTTATCAGGGATTGAATGGATTCAGAACTTTAATGTTCTCAATCACATTTATTTTTTTCTTATTGAATCATAAAACTCATCCGGGACCAGAGGGGCTTCCTGTAAAACTTTAATTTATAGCCATTCACTAGAAGCAAGATTTTCTCTTCATCAATTGTCTTGATCTAAACTGAGCCATTATTGTAGAAATTTTCCACCAGATAAGGTCCGAGCCATTTGTTCATGAGTTTTCCTTTGAAATATCTGAACTTAGAATTATACAAGAGGACCCAATCAACCTCTTGGAAGGTTCTAGCCTTTATGTGTTTATCATGCCAAACCTTTATTTGCAGTTGAACTACTTCAGCATGATTAGGGACTACATCCTAAGTTTATCAAGTGCATTTAGTTGTTGTAATTTCCCTTCCTAATCTTTTATGATGTCCATGTCAACTTGTGCTACCTTTCTTAATGTATTGTACTTAAATTCAGTGGAAAATAGGGAATTATTTCCATAGACCAACTCAAAGGGAGTAAACCTAGTGGTGGCCTTCCACATAGTGTTATAGGCCCAAGTGGACTCAACAAGCTTTTGGTCCCAATCTTTCTTTCTGTTGCTAACTACCTTAGTCAGAATACTTTCCAATTCTCTATTTGTCACGTCCACTTGCCCAACAGCTTGAGGTTGATATGGGGTGGATTTTATATGTTTGGTATGATGCTGCCTCATTATCCCCTCTATTAGATTGGAAGCAAATTATGAACCTTGGTATTTCACTAGTACCTTTGTGAAACCAAATTTGTAAAAAAAGTTCTCTCTTAGAATCTTTGCTACTTTCTATTTTGTTTCTTCCTTGAGTGCCTTCACTTCATCCCACTTGGTCAAGTAATCTGTGAAAGCAATGATGTACTTCTTCTATCCATATGGAGGGTCAATGGAGTCAATGAAGTTCATGCCCCACTTCTCAAATGTCTCAAAAGTCACTTGATGTTGTAGGGACATCTCATCCCTCTTAGTAGTTTTTTCCATCCTATGACGCTCATCACATTTTGCATTGTATCTCTTGGCATCTTGATGAAGAGTAGGCCAATAGTATCTTTCTTAAAGAATCTTTTAGGTTGTCATCTTAGAAGAAAAATGGCCGCCATAGGTTCCATCATGACATGTTGAGAGAATTTCATAGACCTCATCTTCTCTTACATATCTCCTTATGATTTGATCATGCCCAAAATTGAGGAGGTTTCCCCAAATCCAAGTATAAGGAGCACTTTTCATGATACTTTTGCTCTTTTCCTTTGAAGACAATTAGGGGGAAATTGTCCAATGACCAAAAATGTTTCTTATCAGCAGACCATGGAGACAATAATTATATGGAAAATAGGTTCTTATCAGGAATTTGGTCATACACCATCTCTTCATTTTCCGCAAACAAGGTTAGCCTAGACAAGAAATCTACAACAAATTTTTATTTCCTTGGTTTATCAACAATGGTTATATCAAATATTTGTAGCATCAATAGCCATATAATATTCGAGCATTTACATTAGGTTTATTCATCAATTACTTAATGGCTACATGATGAATGTGCATAAAAACCTGATATCTAGTAATGTAGTGCCTGAATTTATTCAAAGAATGCACAACAGACAAAAGTTCTTTTTCGGTAAATATGTAATTGAGTTTAACCTTGGAAATGTTTTTACTAGTGAAATATATGGCATAAGGAAATTTACCTTCAAGCTTCCCCAATGCTTCCCCCACTTCATTTTTTGATGCATTTATGTGGATGTGGAAAGACAAGGCCTAATTTGGGCCCCTAAGGACTAGTGTAGTTGTCAATTTATCTTTAAGTTCTTCAAATGTCTTTTGACATAGGTATGTCCAACAAAAAATTGAATCTCTTTTTAGTTGAAAAAAAAAGGTGAACCAATTTTGTTGAAAACATTAATAAATATCCTATAGTACCTAACACATCCCAAAAGGCTCCTAGCATCTTTTTGTTTTTGCGAGATGTGAACTTTTCTAATAATGGAAAATTTATTGGGATCGACCTAAATCCTTTCTTTAGAGAGGAAGTGGCCTAGAACAATTCTTAAATTCACAAAATATTGGCACTTGGATTAAGGAGAGATTCATCTCTATGCATATTTACAAAACCTAACATGGGTTGGAGAGAGCTTCTTGAAAAACATCTCCATAAGGTGCGAAGTCATTCACGTAAATCTTGACTTTCATGCAGAAGGTCAGAGAAAATACACAATATCGCCCTATAGAAAGTGGTAGGGGCATTGTACAATCCAAATGGAAGGGCCCTGTAGGAAAAGGCCCCTCATGGATAGGTGAAAGTAGTATTATTCTAGTCTCTAGGACTATTTGGATTTGATTATACCCATAAAACCTAACCAGAAATGAGAAAAACTTCTTTCCTACAAGGGCATTCAGAAATTGGTAAATAAAAGGAAAATGAAAGTGATCTTTCTTGGTGGAATTTTCAATGTATCTGAATGCAAGATCTCCATTTCCCATTCTTCTTAGGAAAAATTACTAAAGGTGACACCCACTCACTTTACGAAATTGGATAGATAAAACTTGCATCTAATAATTTCTACAATTCCTCTTTTACAATGTCCTTTAGTACAGGGTTCATTCTTCTATGAGGTTGGAAAATATGTTTATGGTATTCCTCAATGTGTATATGATGAGCACATATGGAGGGGTGAACTCCCATCATCTGTTTGTAATCCCATGAAAAATCATCAAGATTCTATCTCAAAATAATGAGAAATTGTTCTTCTTGATTACTTGAAAAAAAAGGGTTGATGCAGGTTGTCCTAAAGATTCTTCTTTTAGGCCATCAATATTCATGGTAGCAAGATAATTATTTTGCATAAACTTTTCAATTAGGTCATCCTCATGCAATTCCTTGCTACCAATAGTAGTTTCTAATGTAAAAATGGGGTAGGGTGATGAATGATAGATTTCTTATTCTTCGTACTCTTCTACCCACATATGAAAATCATGCTCAACAATGGGTTGAGCAATGATATCAAGTACAAGTTGTTTTCTTAGCTACCCATTCGTGATTGTCATATTTAAAACTCTACAATTGATGTAGGCATCAATGGAAGCCAGGAAAGGTCCTCCTAGCATAAGAGAATAGCCATTGAAATTGGTTTTGAGATGGAGAACAAGGAAATCAGTAGGGTACTCCTAGAAATCAATGGAAACCATTGCATCCTCAATGATTCCCTCTGGTGCTACTATGGATTTCTTAGCAAAATGTAGCACTATGGTGATTTTCCTTAAGGCTCCTTGGAGATTAAGCTTGAGAATAGTCTCCTTGGTCATGAAATTGATTGCAACTCATAGATCAATGAGGGCGTTGGGGACTACAATGTTGTTAATGTGTACATGTATTACCGGGGTTGCGGGATCCAAATACTTTTGGATTGTGATCTTCCCAAGCATTAGATCAGCTAGTTGCCCAATGACATTGGTAGTAGGGGCATATTTCCTTCTCCATCCTTGCCTCTTAAGACATTCCTCTTTGAAGAATTTGTTGTATATATGCACATCTTTGATGGCTTCTAGGAGGAGAATTTTTCAGTTCTCCCAAAATTCCAACTTCTTGTGGGGTGCACGTTTTAGGATGGATCAATGGTCTAGAATAAGGAAGTTTGTTGGCTTGAGGAGTGTTTTCTTCCTTCTCTTCTTCGATATTTTATGTTGGAGAAGGTGGGTGAACATTAGGAAGTATCTTCCTAGACCTAGGGTTTATTTATTGGGTTTCTACAACATAGGCAGGATAATATGTCCCTCCATTATAGACTTGTTGGGCTTGCTTATTACTATAGTTCAGATTTGGTTGAATAGATATTTGTGGTTGTTTCCGTATATTGTTTTGGGGTAGTTGTGGTTGAGGAGGAAGAGGCATTAGGGTAGGTGGTTGGGATGTCTTAGACCTCCACCTTAATGATGGACAACCCCATTGAGGAAGCTGGTGTTGGTATGGTTAAAAATGGGAAATCATAAGTTGGTGAGTATAGGACCATGGAATACTCATAGACCAAGGTGAGGTGTTCAGTGGATACCAAGATTGAAATGGTGCATTATAAATTGTAATGAAAGATGAAGATAGGTTATACCTTATTGATATGTTCTAGAGCCTTGTGGCCTCTTCTGGTTGACAAAGTAGAATTACACCATGCCTCCTTCTACTCCTTGGTACACTTCTTTCAAACATGGTAGATATTTTCATTAATTAATATTATAAAACATTTTTATTAAATAAAAAAATGCTTTCTCTCTACAAACTTAAAACATGTTCCAGTGATTTTGTTGAGGATTTGGAGGTCATTTGAATTGGACACCCTTTATTGGAAAAGCCTCCTTTTTGTTTTGTTACTTGAGTTTTGGAACAACTATACATCAATTGGTGTAAAGAAATATAGGAGCTATGAATCACCACCATCTTCAAAGAGTATGTATTCAACAATGAAATGAGATACTAGAGTTGCTAGGTGTGGAATATCTAATGTTTTTGGAGAGGCTCGATGCATCTGGGTGTCCTGAAATTGAGAAAGTTGCAAGAGTAGTGGCGCACAATAAATCCAGATTAAGTCAATCCACTATTAAATATACACTATCTCAAGAAAATCCTTGGCATGGTGAGAAGGAAAGTCATCATTCTCACTAAATTTGCTGTCGCTACACATCTATGACACATGGTTGATCCTTTAGTTTCCACTTTATCTCAATGTAATATATGCTACACCAAATTATTATGTGGTAAGTGTAGTAATATATTCTCTAAGTTTTTCAAATAATATTTATTAATTATATTTAGAATAAAAAATTGTATATTTAATAATTTATTTGTTCAAGATGATTTTTAAATTTACCTTTACACCTAAAGCATTACTAGTTTAATTTTTCCTCACACCTAAAACTCTTTTATATATTAAAAAAGTCAAGTCTCATCATGCCATATGAACCATAGTTACCAAGTTCGACCATACTAGCCAAAGAAATGCGTAAATTGGCTGATTCGGTTCAGCACAACGAATAATTCTTTGGATTCTAGTTCAATATTGTTCATGATTTTGGTCAAAACTTTCCACTAGCTTGTCACCTCTGATGGCGGCTGAGGTTCAAGTATGTGCTAGGCTTATGGCTGAAGGTTGGCAGAAGGTTCAAGGCATCTGGCTTCTGTTGGACTTGGCATGGCTGGTGATGAAGGTGGAAGGTTGAATGCTTCTGGTGGATGGCTCTTCTTGGCTTCTGTCCCTTCCTTAGCTCATTTCAAGTATACTTTATTCCACAACTTTGTGGCGACCACCCACAACCTTTATTTCAGTCAGCCTCAAGGACGTGGAGGGCACTTTCCTGTAATCACGGAAGGACTTTATGTCAGCTGAACAACCTTTATGGAAGCCTCAAGGACAGCCTCAGTAAGACAGTACAACCTATGGTCAGACCCATCAGAGAGCTGTGTCGGGAAAAGAAATCCCAGGGCGGGAACACGCTTACCGCTTTTGGATTACTTATGTTACTACTACACTATTACAATACATTGACTATACGAGCGTCTAGTTCCTAGTGCCTCGTCCTTGCACACAGAAAACAGAAAAAGCAAAACTAATTAGTAATTCCTATATAAATGGAAAATTGCAATAAAAAAAAAACCCACCTTCTTCTTCCTCTTCTACCCACATATGAAAATCATGCTAAACAATGGGTTGAGAAATGATATCAAGTACAAGTTGTTTTCTTAGCTACCCATTTGTGATTGTCATATTTACAACTCTACAATTGATGTAGGCATCAATAGAAGCCAAAAAAGGTCCTCCTAGGATAAGAGAATAGCCATTGAAATTGGTTTTGAGATGGAGAACAAGGAAATCAGTAGGGTGCTCCTAGGAATCAATGGAAACCATTGCATCCTCAATAATGCCCTCTGGTGCTACTATGGATTTGTTAGCAAGATGTAGCACTATGGCGATTTTCCTTAAGGATCCTTGGAGATTAAGCTTGGGAATAGTCTCCTTGGTCATGAAATTGATTGCAACCCATAGATCAATGAGGGCGTTGGGGACTACAATGTTGTTAATGTGTACATGTATTGTCGGGGTTGTAGGATCCAAATACTTTTGGATTGTGATCTTCCCAAACATTAGATCAGCTAGTTGCCCAATGACATTGATAGTAGGGGCATATTTCCTTCTCAATCCTTGCCTCTTAAGACATTCCTCTTTGATGAATTTGTTGTATATATGCACATCTTTGATGGCTTGTAGGAGGGGAATTTTTTAGTTCTCCCAAAATTCCAACTTATTTTGGGGTGTGTGTTTTAGGATGGATCAACAGTCGAGAATAAGGAAGTTTGTTGGCTTGAGGAGTGTTTTCTTCCTTCTCTTCTTCGAGATTTTATGTTGGAGAAGGTGGGTGAACATTAGGAAGTATCTTCCTAGACCTAGGGTTGATTTCTTCGGTTTCTACAACATAGGTAGGATAATATGATTCTCCATTATACACTTGTTGGGCTTGCTTATTACTGTAGTTCAGATTTGGTTGAGTAGGTAGTTGTGGTTGTTTCCATGTATTGTTTTGGGGTAGTTGTGGTTGAGGAGGAAGAGGCATTAGGGCAGGTGGTTGGGATGTCTTAGACCTCCACCTTAATGATGGACAACCCCATTGAGGAAGTTGGTGTTGGTATGGCTAAAAAGGGGAAATTATAGGTTGGTGAGTATAGGACCATGGAGTACTCATAGACCAAGGTGAGGTGTTTGGTGGATACCAAGATTGAAATGGTGCATTATAAATTGTAATGAAAGATGAAGATAGGTTATACCTTCTTGATATGTTCTAGAACCTTGTGGCCTCTTCTCGTTGACAAAGTAGAATTACACCATGCCTCCTTCTGCTCCTTGGTACACTTCTTTCAAACATGGTAGATAGTTTCATTAATTAATATTATAAAACAATTTTATTAAATAAAAAAATTTCTTACTCTCTACAAACTTAAAACATGTTCCAGTGATTTTGTTGACAATTTTGAGGTCATTTGAATTGGACACCCTTTGTTGGAAATGCCACCTTTTTGTTTTGTTACTTGAGTTTTGGAACAACTAGACATCAATTGGTGTAAAGAAATATAGGAGCTAAGAATCACCACCATCTTCAACCAGTATGTGTTCACCAATGAAATGAGATACTAGAGTTGCTAGGTGTGGAATGTCTAATGTTTTTGGAGAGGCTCAATGTGTTTGGGTGTCCTAAAATTGAGAGAGTTGCAAGAGTAGTGGCGCATAATAAATCCAAATTAAGTCAATCCACTATTAAATATACACTATCTCAAGAAAATCCTTGGCATGGTGAGAAGGAAAGTCATCATTCTCACTAAATTTGTTGTCGCTACACATCTATGACACATGGTTGATCCTTTAGTTTCCACTTTATCTCAATGTAATATATGCTACACCAAATTATTATGTGGTAAGTGTAGTAATATATTTTATATATCTCAAGTTTTTCAAATAATATTATGTAATATATTCTATTAGAAATAAAAATTTGTATATTTAATAATTTATTTTTACAAGATGATTTTTAAATTTACCTTTACACCTAAAGCATTACTAGTTTAATTTTTCCTCACACCTAAAACTCTTTTATATAGTAAAAAAGTCAAGTCTCATCATGCCATATGAACCATAGTTACCAAGTTCGACCATACTAGCCAAAGAAATACGTAAATTGGCTGATTCGGCTTGGTACAACGAATAATTCATTAGATTCTAGTTCGATATTGTTCATGATTTTGGTCAAAACGTTCCACTAGTTTGTCGCCTCTAACATTGACTGTTCCAGTGTCCAATTCCTAGTGCCTCAACCTTGCACACAGAAAAGAGAAAAAGCAGAACTAATTAGTAATTTCTATATGAATAGCAAATTGCAATAAAAAAAATAAAAATAGAAAACACCTTCTATCTTAACAAAAAATATAAAATAGTAAATTGGTTGCAAACTAGTAACTCTTATATAAAAAAACAACAAACAATAAATTCTATATTGGAAAAAATTATAGAGTGACATATTGAAGTGTTAAAGGGGTAACTCCTAAAAAAAATAGAAAAAAGATAAATCTAGTATTAGAAAAAATTATAAAAGTTATAATTTGACAAACCTTAGTTGCAAATCCATAACTTTTATACAAAAAAAAAAGTAGAAAAGGAGAGAAAGGGTCTATAACATTTTAGAGAGAAAACTTAGCATTGGAATATCCTTGTTAGGAAAGATTTAATGAATTTTTAGAAAATAATTGTTCATTTAAAATTAAAAATAAAAATGTTCAAATATTTGCAAGATGTATAATGTCAAATTTTTCCGGTATCTAATCAAATTCGAATTAAAATTTGGTAACTAGATATGAACCCATTAAAATTTAAATAGATAAAATTGCACTTAAATAAATAATATTAATCGGAACCATTTAACAAAACATTGGATCATTGGTCAAGTAACCCTAAATTAGTATCATGTCAAAGAGTTGTTTGAAATTGGAGATTTCACCTTAGAGTAGCAGATAAATTGAGATGCAGGGGAAACAACAAAGATAAATTGTGATGCAAGGGAAACAACAATTAACACAATGCTCTACCGATAGCATCTACCTTATTTTGTGTTGGCCACACTGACTATTTATAAAATTAAAGCAAAATAATAAAACCCAAGTCCTTATGGTAACTATCCTTGCTAGGTAGGTAAATTTCATGATAGCTCGGACAAAGCTATCAGTGAACTAGTGCAATTTAATTATTAATAGATAGGGGAAGCAACCATGTTACTTGGTGTCAAGAAATCAAAAACTTTCTTTGGTTAGGACATATAAAACAAAGTTTAGTTGGCTTTATTGAATTTTTGATGTGACAAGTCAGGTGCAATTTAATTAGTGATAGACAGGGGAAGCAACAATGTTACTTCATGTCAAGAAATCGCAAACTTTCTTTGGTCAAGAGATATAAGACAACAAACTTAGCTCGTGTTCAGAAATTACATAAAGTTGTATTGACTTTACAATTCAACAAGATTGGTGGACTTTAATTAGTGGTACACAGAGAAAACAACTTTTGGGGTAAGACCAATCAAACTCTAATCGGCTGTATTGACATTCTACTCTTTCTGCACCGCAAATCCATGCCGTTTCCTCCACGTTCACAACCTTCCTTATTTCAATTACATATTTAACATAAACTCTAACACCCCACTAAAGCTAAACATGGGGAGTAAAGACAAAAATAAAATTTGGTCCCAGCAACGAGGCATGATAAGCTACCCAAGTACAAACTTTCATAAGCTGAGACAAGGAGAAAAACCATTAAGAAAAAAATCCTCTCTAATAGAGAGAAAGGTGTTAGTGCTTAGATAATAATGGAGTTGAAACTGTAGATCCTAGAACAATCCACTAAATGACAAAAGTAAAGGCTCACTTCAATCAAGAAGTACAATAAGTTGAAGTACCAAAATTGTGAATATGAGAGTGATGAGACCTTAGTGAGTTTGGTTGAACTATGAAGTAGAAGATGTTGCAGAGGCACAAAAAAGGGAAACACTGCCAACTTCCTCATAAATGCTTCATAGAAACTAGGTGATGGTAAAGAACAAGGGCAGAGGCTTCAAACAAAAGTAACACCATCAACCAACAAATAAACAATGAGGCTTGTATGGCAAGTTGAGCTCAAACACGGTACAACAAAACTTATGAAGATGTATGAACATCGTCACCATCATGTTGATGAAACATAGGAATTGACAACAGTCAACAACAACAAACCAATGACAATAGTATTTGTCATCAGCTAACCTTTTCCATGGAACACAACTATGAGAGGAGAGAGAATCAATAATATCTCATATCAACAAATTCCCCCCATAAAAACATAACTTAGGGAGTAGTGAAAATCAAGAACTAATAAGAAGAACTTTATATGACTACACAACTAATGAGACACAATGATATGAATTCTAGAAACATTTGTTCACATTCCATGAGCATCCATTGATCCAACTACGATGGATCTTGATGGTTGGTGTTGGTCCATGGTTTATGATTTCATGTCTCTTTTGCAATGATCTTAGTGCAACACTACTATGTGACCAAGAATGTTGATGCTTGTGTGAGTTCCTTTGATGAGAATGTTGATATATCTTAGTTTTAGAGTGCAACAACATTGCCATGTGGGATGACATTAACAACCATGTCATCAATATATTTATCACAATTACCATGAGAATATTCTTCCAACAACTTAGTCTAAATTCCTCTACCAACAAATGACAATTCTCTAGTCTCAACAAAGCTGGAAGTAGGTAATGGGGTAGCAACAAGATCATCTCCAAAACATGTGCTTGATATCTACAACGTAGGGTTAAACGATGCCCTATCCATTCTTCCTGGATCCTCCTATGGTATATCCCATTTTTCTTAGCAAACGAGACCGAATACTGATGGTGTATTTTTCAAAGCTAGGTGAAACAAAAGAACCATTATCAACATTAGTAGGTGAGTGTTACAACTCGACAATAGTATTCTCCTTCTCAGCATTCTAAATGTGACTAACTTCTAATTGAAGGTGTTGTTTGCACTCTTGCAAATCTTGAATGACATCATCCTTCTTAACAAGCTATTCTGACAAGGCACAGTAATCTTGTTTAAGGTTTTGATATAGTTCTTCATGAAGCAATTCCATCGAGGCTTTTAAATAGCAAACCTCCATAAATAGTTGACTTTTCTTCTCCTCCAACTTGAAAATTTACTTCCTAAAAATTGCATCTTCTAAGTCAGACAAAGACGCAACTTCCTTCTCCAAATCATCAAGGTGGTCAATCATTTCCTAAAACTTGTCTACAAAATTTTAGAAATGCTTATTCATTGTTAACTCGAGATCATTAACCTTCTTGATTTCTTAATACAAATTCTTTGAAACGATATTTAAATGTTACATCTTCTTTTTGCAAGACAACAACTATAATTTGCAAATGAATAATCTCTTTGCAAAGTTAAACCATTGTCTTCTTCTCCTAATATAGTGTTTTACGTGTTATCACTCAGGTTGTTCCCCAAAACTTGTGAGAAAAGGGAATACGGCCGATGTAACCACTAACCAATATTTTAGATGCAATTTCTAGTCAAACTGCATCCGGAAAGGGCTCATTACATTTTTTTTTTTTTTAAGTATTTTATGCTAGTTATGATGTGCAGAATTTTGTTTTAAGTTTGTTTGGAGGGTGATTTTAAACAAAGCCAGGATGCAAGTATGAAAGAGTTTATTCCATTGGGAAATGGAGTCTATGAAGATGGACTGCTGAGTGTGTTTCTTTGATAAAGGGCAATACTACAAAGCAAGATAATCAGTTTTGGAACAATAATGAAATCTAGAAATTGATGGGATGTAAGCCACGGGGTAAAGGGCAGTCAAGAATCCTTTATCATGATGGCAGAGGGAAGGTGCATGAATATTTTCAAGGAGAAGGGAAGAATTCCTTGGCAATTTTCAAAGCGAAAGAATTAGTGGAAACAGAAGTATTTAAGAATTTCTGTTTATGCTAGTTCTGAAGAAAACATAAATGACAGTAGGAATTGAACAGAGAGTGTATTTAAACAAGTTCTGGGCTATTCTTTTTTCCTGTTGTTAAGATTATGAAACATATATGAAATTTGCAAACATAGAAACACAAAACACGGTTTAGAATAACTTATTGATCCAAAGAAAGACACAGGAATTCTGTAGCAGAGCCGAGAATCATCAAATCCACAGTCAAACGGTCCAGCAGCAGTGCACTTCAACAACCTTTGTATTAAAAAATATCAGAGTTACAACACAGTCCAAGAGGAGAATCACCAACCAACCCCAAATACATTCCTTGGGGAGGTATTTATACAAAAAGAGAGTTACAAAATATCTTGTGGATAAGATATGAAGTAATAACTTCCTTCACCTATACTGTCAGAGAAATAAATGCAGAAATAAAGGTAGGAGTTATTGTGGTTGTGCTGGCTGCTTTAACTGACAAGATATTTTTGACTTTTCAACTCAGGAATTTGGATGGTAGTTGTGTCTTTAATTTGCATTCCTGCGTTGTTGTCCTGATCCTTTCACCTGCTTTTGATTTACCTTTAATGCGTCCTAATCCTTGCTTGAGCTCCTTCCTCTATATCTGCCACGTGTCTTACTATTTGACCAAGTGTACATAGGCAGAAAGATCCAAATTACCTAGGTAAAACTTCCAGCATACTATGCCACCAGTCGTCTGTAGGCAACATATGTCTTTGTATTTTTACAAGTGTTTCATTAGCCTCAGTATACTTGTAAAAGTTAGGCTTTACTTCAAAAAGATGATTTATTTCATGTTCTATATAAAACAAATTTTCTAATTTGTCATATAAACTCTGTCAGGAAGGAGGTCCTATGTCTTCTGAAGTGCTGGATGATGCAGTGATCTGATTTGTTATATACATGTTTACCCTGTGAGCATACTGTTGATGTGATAACAATTTTTGATTGTTGGTTAGCAAACTGGGTAGACCCTTCTTCTACAGGATTGTGAATTTCTCTTTGAAGGCATTAATGTCCATCTGCATCTCTTGGCACTTCCTTTCCAAAGTCTGTACAAAATTTCTCATTGTTAGCACCTTTTTCACTATTAAAATGGTGCCTGTCCTGTCCGTGATCTCCAAAGCTGCTAGTTGTTATTTAGTATGGGTATTGAAAAAATGGATCAACCTATTGCCTTGCTCAGGCATATGTCCCAATGCTGCCCTAGCCCTTTGAATTTTCTCTTGGGCCCTTTCTATCAATTCAATTTGTTCATGAATTGTTTGAATTGATTGCCATTGGTCAGTGATGGACTGGACAATCTTGGTCCACAAAATCATTTTAATTTTGGTCAGAGGTTTATGTAAGGTGAGATCCTTTTCCAATGATTTCACCTTGTTCTCCTGGGCCTTCACCTCTTTGGTCTTCTCTGCCACTATTATTTTTGACTTTTCATAGCTCACCTCTAGCTTGGCTAGTCTTTCTTTTGCCTCTTTGAGCTTTGACATTTGAGCTTCTAGCTCTTTCACTGCCTTCATCATTTCTTCCATCCTCATGCTGGTCTCTGGCTCTATTGTTGCTTCTACTATAGCATCTATAGTTGTTGTACCTATTGTTGATGTTGGCACGGTGGGAGGGATTGCTGTTGTGTCTGTGGGGGGAGTAGAGACAATCGTTGGAGTTGTTTCAGGTGGCTGGGAGGTCGACTCTCCCTGCTTAGCTTGCAATGATTTCTCCAACTCTTTCTCTGTCTGCATTAGCCTTTGATTCATTCTCATCAACAAATCCATTACATCCTCTTCTGATATTTCTTGTGCTAGTTCTGTTGTTTGTGGATGCATGGTGACAGGCAACTTTAATTGCTTTCTAAGGGCAGCAATATCTTCCTCCTTCTTCTTTATCAATGCTTTGATGCCCTTGGCATCCTTGGGATCATGTCCCAACTCAATAATTATTTCTTACAGAGTCTTTATTCTGTTGTCTTTGGCTAGAGAAGAGATCTTCTCCAAATCCAATTGAGCAAATGTATTACTCAATGACTCTTTTAATTGGTGGGCCAGCATTGCCTTGTCTGCCAATGTAGCATAGACCATTTCACCCGTTTGTTTGTGCAATTCTATTGATCCATTGGGTGTATATCTTTTCCAGGGACCTCTAGGTTGGTCCTTATGTAGTCAGCTGCAGACTGTGCTTACTGAACGTTGGGCTTGAAATGAGTTAAGATCATTTTCTCCTCCTTGATGTCATAAGCTGTCATTAGTCTTTTCTCTTTGGAGGGTGTCATCTTCAGAAATTGATCATACAACTGAATTCTTAATGACTCATTTTGAGCCTTAATCTCCATAAATAATTGTTTTATATTTGATTATTTCTTGGCTTGTGACCTTGAGGAGGAGACTTCCATTCCATGTTGCCTCTCCCCTTCTTGTTTGTGAGAGCTAGCGGAAGTCTGTTGGCTGATGTGATTTCTTCCACAATGTCCTCTTCAAGTAGAGGATCTACCCTTTTCCTTTTGGGCTCTTGCTATTCTGTTGACCTAATTGCAGGTGTGGTCTCCTCTCGGTCTCTTTTCTTACTTCTCTCCTAAGGCAGAGGAGTCTATAGTGCTGGTACTTCTGGTGCTTGTGCCTGTAGTGAAGGTGCTTGCCCTTGACTATGTTCTTTTGAGGAAGTTGGTTGTTCTTCCATTGTTTCTTGCTCTGCAACTACTAAGTCCTTGCCCTTTGTTGTCCATGTTGTTGGTGTAGTCCTTTCTTGCGCAACTTGTTGTGAAGTTGTAGCAGTTGATGAGCTTTCCCCAGTTTGCTATGGTATTTTGAATGATACATGCCCAAAAGAATCTAAGGCAAGAGTTTTTTCCAGATATTTGATAGTTTGTTCCATTTTCTCTTCCTCAGTAAACTCTTCAACTAATGTGCCCTCCACCCACTCTTCTTGGTTGGAAAACTTTTCTATGTCAGGGATCCTGCAATGTTCATAGGGTGTCAACCTATATTTCACCCTTCTTTCATTGATAAAGCCATTTGGGTCATAGGGTACCCACCAAAAGCTTCTCTTCAGTCTGAGTGTTTGACCCAATATTTCATCAGCATCCTTCCATCCCTCTTTCTTGTTCATAACATAGGGGCCTAACTGGTCTTTGAGTTTCGATCGGGCCTTTTTCTTTGTGCTATGGAAGTGACCCAGATCTAAATTGATGAGTTGCTTGAAATATTCTAAGGCAAATAGTCTCATTGGCACATATCTGGGCAGCCTGTAGGGGCATAGCTCATAGCCATGTATCCTCAGAATAGTTTGATTCTGTTAAAAGTACCAGTCACCTATTTTATAGTTTTTGGAGAGCTGTAGTATCTTTTGCATATCATATGTCAGTTTAGGAGGAGGAGTTCTCATCAGGAGAGAAGAGACTGGGTATACAAACATATCAATAAATTCACAATAAGAGTAGGGAGAGCTGCCAACTTCATGAAAGATTGGGATCCAAAAAATCACAGACCTCCTTTCCCCTTTATGCTCCAATTTCCTAATGGGGAATTGGAAGATATCTAGCTGATAATATAAGAACAAATGATAGATATAGGATGAATATTTGAAGATTCCCTCCCTGTCTAGCCTCAACAATTGGTCATGTATCTTGTTGGCAATAAATTTGGCATAGTTGTATTTGACAGCAGGGGGTTGCCCTGGGGTAAATATAGACATCATAACCAATATGGTTTCTTCAATATGCTCACTTGTCTTGAACCCTAGAACAAAATATATCATATCAACAACTAATCTACCCACTTCAGTGAAAGATGCATAGTTGAAAGGAGGTGGCTCCTTAGGCTGGAGATCTGCTCTCATAAACACTTGGGCAATTCTGGTTACTCTAAGCTGGAGAGTTTGGGACCTTCATCCAGCAAGAACTTCATGGTAAGAGGAAACTAGAGGTGGGTTGGTTTGAAGTTCAGCATCTGATTTATAGAGTTAGGAGTAATATGAAAAAGGGTAGTCCCAGATGGACTCTTAACTGCCCTGTTTTTTGGCTCATAGTTCTCATAGCAGAGGTGAATTATCTCAAGGAAAATATTCACAGAGGGGAGGTAGTATATGGGTAGATTTGATTCCCATATGCTATAGACATAATTTTGGTTTAAGTAACTGTTTCTGAGCTCACAGACTGCTTGCAAATGGTTTTGGTAGCCTACTACGTCTTGGATTAGATAGTCTTTATCAGCTAAGGGAAAATGTTCCAATTCCTTGTGGGGTGCATTAAGAGGAGTGATATTCAAGGCTACTGGACCTTCCATGGTAAACTATATTGCCTTAAAAATTGGAAATTTTTGGCTTTGTGTTAGCAGAATAGGCAAAACAATGGCTCTGTGGATTTCTCCGGGATTTTCACCGTTGAAACTGGTTTGTTGGCTTCAATTTAGCTCTATGGATTGAAATTAGCTGGAGAAATAGAACTTATGGGCTTCTTTGGCATAATGGGCAACAATTATGGACAAAATTCATCTTTTTGGGGTTCCTTGGAGAATTTGCAGGGCCGAACGAGCTCAATTTTAGCTCATTGTGCGAATTTGTGGTGAATTTAGGAAGATAGAGGTTTTGGTGGGTAATTGGGTAGCAACACAGTGTTTCTTTGTCAAATTTATAGGTGCTGTGGGTAATTTTACAGTGAAATCCAATAAAAACAGGGTTGGGAGCAACTTGTTGTAAATACCTATTTTCTAGGCAGAATGGCCGATTTGTAGGTGACCAAGTGAGCCGAGGGGCCGAGCTGTGGAGTAAAACTGCTGGTTGGCGGACTTGAATGGCGAAAATAGTGTTTGGTTCGGGGTGCTTTTTTCTGATGATGTCATCATGACATCATTTTGTCGTGTAGAGGGGTACGGATGATGACATGGCAGGTGATGTGGCATGTGACGTGTCAGGTGACGTCAGCAAATAGACGGGCGACAACGGGGGTGACATCATCAGATGACATGGGCATGACATCAGTAGGGAGGCGGTGGGGTGGTAAGTGGTATTCCCCGCACCGCCTTTGGGGAAAAGTGGTATTGGGGGAGGGGGCTCCGAACACACCGGGTGCCTAACACGCATCCTCGGTACGGCGGAAATACCGCCCATCCCCAGGACGCTATAGTTCGGCATGTTGGGGCTTGCAATATCGCCGACCACTGTCGGATCTGTCAGCACCGATTGGACGGTTGGTGGGTGATGAAGGTGGCGGCAGGTTAACTTTGGGGGACCCGCTTTAATATTTCGGGTTTTTGTAATGTTTGCAGTGTATTTTCGGACTTTGGGTTAAATGGGTTTTGTGGGTTTTGTATGCGGTTTTCGGCTATTTATTTAGCCAGAGGCTAAACAAGTCCCGATGGGCACGTGGAGGGTTGTTATTGGCCCCGGGTGGACTAATAACTCCTGATAAAATGTTAACATATAGCTATAGTTAGCCAAGGGTCGGGGTATTAGATTGTTTAGGGATTTTTTGTATTTATACATAGTAAAGGAGGGGAATATACTTAGGAGCTATATAATAGGGTTAGTAGGTTAATATGACTATGTGGAATGGGTTTGTATGGATTAGGCTAAGTTTATAGAGTGAAACCTTAGGCATGGGGGGAATGAAAGGATACCAAGTTATAAAGTTTAGGAAACTTGGCAAAATGGAATAAATACTTTTTACACAAGAAATGTGGCTTGTCTTGCCTAGGTGAAAACACATTTTCACATAGTTTTTCTATGAGATGAAGTGGACTAAGGGCAATGAGTAGATCTCATGGTCCTTGGGGGGAATTAGTCATGCTCCATTTTTTTTGTAGCCACCTTGCCATGGTACCTTATGACTTTTATGAGATGAAAAATTGTTGCAATAGGACCAAGTTGCCCATAAGCCTGCTTCTACTCCATCAAAACTGCCTACCCAACCTAGTATAGCTAACATTTTTTCTTCATTTCATTAGGTGCATTTGAACTAGCAAACCCTGATTCCTCTCATTTCTTTTTAGCTATCCTCCTATCTAAGTCTACCCTTATCTCTTCTAGGGCTCAGATTAAGCTGTTGAGACCCTTTGCTTCTCTACCTAACTACTTTTCTGCCAAGCTTGAGCTATTTGTGCAGACCTTGATTCTCTATTCTAAGACAAGTAGATTCAAACATGATCTAGCCAGGATTAGACTGTCTGGATATTCATCAATTATGGCAAGAGTCAACCAACTATACATAGTGAAGTTCTTCAAAATATGGAACCTTTATAGTATGAAAAGGATGAACATTTTGGGGACTTCTCCAATCAATCATGAAAAATGAAACCTATCGGTATAGGAAGCTAATAGTGGCTCCACTTGGGGATGCCTTTTCCAAGTGAAAAGCCAAGAACAACAAGTCAGATGGCCTTATATTCAGTTCTTGTTGTATTATGAAATTTCTCCTTTGTTGTTCACAAAAGGGCTCTTCTGTAATGCTTGTATTTCTCATGCACTCATTCCAATAATTGCAGCTCTGTTTCAGGTACTCTGTTTGATTATTTCTCATCATTTTCACAGCTCCCAAGTCTGTTTCTTTAGCTTCCTCTGATAGGCTTAAAATGCAATGCCCAAAGGTGGCACAATTCCTTGTCTTTTACTCAAAATTTGTTGTAACCTATTCCCTATCCTATTGCTGTAATAAACTGCAGAAAGTAAACCCTATTATGTACAAATTAAAGTGTTGCTATCTTTAACAAAGTGGCACAAAATAATGCGTCAACATTCGGCCATTGACTGGTCCATGATCTGCCTCTATACCATCCAGACTTTTCAAAAAGTAGGTGTTGTTTCATTGTACAGTCTGTATGATAAAAGGTCCTTTCCATAAAAAATCAAATTTTCCATGTTTTCCTCTATCTTCTCTTCTGGAATCCCACTTTAAAACTTTATCCCCAATGAAAAAATCCTCTTCTTTGGTTCTTTTATCAAATATCTTTTTAAGCTTTTCTTGAAGAACTTGAGCTCTGTGATAGACCTCCTCTCTTGTTTGTTGCAAGTGAATAGTTTGATTGGTCCTTCTCTGAATATCATTAGGTTCTGCTTGTATCTCTTGTAGCAACTTTATCACTGGATTCCCAAACAAGAAGGGAATACTGCCTCCATTCCATAAACCAATTGATAGGGACTGGTCCAAATAGATCTCTTAGTGGTCAATCTATCTTCCCATAGTGCATTTACAAGCTTTTTATGCCAATTTTTCTTGTTCTCCTCCAAGACTTTCTTAATGATGTTGATCAAACTCTTGTTGGAGGATTCAACCAATCCATTACCTTGAGGGTAATAGGCTATAGAATGGCCCAAGTTAATGTGGTATTTATGACAGAAATTAATCATTTTCTTAGACTTAAAGGCAACAACATTGTCTATAATAATTTTCTCAGGGCAGCCAAACCTAGACAAGATGTTGGTCTCAAGGAATTGCATGATTACTAAGTCATTGGCTTGCCTACAAGGGATGGCCTATATCCACTTGGTAAAATAGTCTGTAGCAGTCAAAATCCATTTTTGTCGGCTAGAGGATGAAGGGTGGATTTCCCCGATGAAGTCTAAACCCCATTGTTGAAATGGTTTTTCAGTGGAAATGGGCTTGAGGGGCAGAGGCAACAATATTTTCTTGCCTTCAAAAATTTGGCACTTGTGGCAAGAAGTTACATATTTTTTCACATCAGCAAATAGGGTGGGCCAATAAAATCCAGCCATTAGGATTTTATTAGCAGTTGATTTCCAATACAAATGTCCACCACAATCCCCTGCATGAAATTCTTTAAGTACTTTGTCAGTTTCTTCTTTGATTAGACAATTTAATAAAACACCTTCATGGTTTTTCCAAAAGAGGGTGTGATCTACAATGCAGATCTTGGAAGCTTTCATTTTCAAAAATCTTTTCTTAGTTCCGAATAATCCTGAAGGAGCTTGCAGGTTTAATAATAAAAAATATATGTCAGCATACCAAGGTGATTGTAAAAAGGCTTGATTGATCTGTGGAGTCGCCATCTCCTGCTCATTATCTAGTTGATTTATGTCAAGGGCTTGGAAGTTAGTTTCAGTCATCAGTTTAGCTAATCCTTGTCCTTTTATCAGTTTTGTTGGTTTAATTTCAATGTCATATTCCAGTATGGTAGCTATCTAATTGCCCCTTTTGCCTTCAATTCCTTCTTGGATCAGGATGTCTTTAACAACAGTGTTGGGCACATAAGCAATCACATGAGAGTACAAGATGCAAACTCTAAAGTCCTTAATGGCCTTTACAAGTGCATATGCTTGTTTCTCCATGATCTGATATTTGAGTGGAGCATCTCTAAGGGCTTTGTTGATGAAGGCTATGGGTTTTTCACATCCCTGGTCATCTTTTTGGAGCAAAACAGTAGCAATTGGATGTTCTAATGCAAATGAGAATATGATAAAGTCCTTGTCAAAATTGGGGCTTGTGAGGACTGGTGTTTGAGTCAAAGATTTTTTCATTTCTTCAAAGGCATGCTTAGTTTCTATTGTCCACTTAACCTTGGAGTCTTTTTTGAGCATGTTGTTTAGCAATCTTATTAGCTCAGCCAGATTTGGTATGAATCTTCTTAGAAAATTTATCTTCCTTAAGAAGGCCTGTAGTTCTTTAATGTTTCTAGGGTGAGGGACTTGAAAGATAGCTTGTATTCTATTCGGATCAATCCTAATGCCTTCTTTAGAGATGATATGGCCTAATAATTTTCCTTTCTCTAGGCCAAACAATGATTTTTTTGGATTTAGTGATATACCATATTTTCTGCAAATTAAGAATACTTGCCTGAGATGATCTAGGTGTTCTTGATCTGATTTGGAAAAAGTTGTAAGGTCATCTAGGTAAATGACTAAAAAGTCATGAATCTCTTTAGCAAAATCAATATCCATGGCTCTTTGAAAAGTTGCACCTGCATTCTTGAGTCCAAAAGGCATTTTCACATATTTGAATGTCCCCCAAGGGGTTGTGAAAGCAGTTTTATCTTGGTCATCAGGGTACATTAGGATTTGATTGAAGCCTGAGAATCCATCTAACAGTGATATCCTTGAAGCACCCACTACCCTTTGTAGAATGTGATCCATTTTGGGTAAAGGGTAATTGTCCTTTAAGGAGATTTTGTTCAAATTTCTCAAATCAACACACAACCTTATCTCCCCTGTCTTCTTTCTAGTGAGCACTAAATCAGAAACCCATTCTGAGAATCTGATTGGAGCTATAATTCCAGGTTCATACATTCTCTTAACTTCTTTCTCAATCAAAGGGAGTAGCACAGGGTTGACCCTCCTAAGTTTCTGTTTGAAAGGTTTTTCGTTTTCTTTGAGAGGTATTGTGTGTTGGATCACTGCAGTATCATAAGACTCTAGGTCCTCATAACTCCATGCAAAGACATCTTGAAATTCTTTAAATAGTTCAATATAGTTGAGTTTTTGGTCAGGAGGTAGAGCTTTGGACAATTTTATCATTTTGTGATTTTCTACAGTTCCTAAATTACAATCCTCAATTTCTGTGTTTAATGGCTGCATTTTAGGTTTCCTAGAGATGTCATTTGATTCAAAAATGTCCTCTAAAGGAGTGATCCCTGTAGGTAGAAAATTATCCTTTAGCTCAATGACTTCACACTCTGCTGCAATAGCATCCTCACCTTCTTTTTCATGAAGTTCTTGTAAATATATTTTGGTAAACTTAGTGGGATGTAGAATTTGGTTTGCTATTTCAACAGAGATATGTGTTTCAACTTTGTCTATTTTATTGATTTCCTCTATAGTGTTGGTGTTGTACAGGTAAATCCCCTCTGCAGACAGAGGCGATCCCACTAGCCTAAATGGGGTCTAGAAACAATCAAACAGCTAACACGCAGGTCCCTAATTGCAAAGTAAAGGCTGATGATGAGAGCCTACCTCGAATCCAATGCTTATATTCGTAGAAGAGTTGTCGCTTCCGTTCTTTCGCTTCAACTGGTCACAATCCTCACGATGCTCATGAATAGACACCTGCACATTCAAAGAACAAGACAAATACAAGAATAAAATCCAAGAAATGCAACTATGTATCAGTAAAAAAGGATACAACTCAAACATCATTATAAAGACACATGAGTGGAACCATAATGATAGTCATCTATTATTATTGATAAACAAAAGA
>APFE030138155.1:57711-71424 GCA_000404065.3 Pinus taeda | reverse complement strand
TCTTCAGGGCATATGGAGTACATACTCAAGGGGATACAATGCAGGTGTTTTCAAGTTATGTCACTTCTCACAGGTCTCGGAATAGGTCCTCCAATGTGTGGGAGAAGGGGTAACAGGGACGGTGAAAAAATACTATGTAACAGATGCCCCCTAAAGCATGAAGCCCGAGAGAGAGAGGGGTGAAATGCTTTACAAGAACATGGTCGACTGAAAACACGGTCGCTGGAGAACCTACATGAAGTACAACTAATATCCCAAATACATGATGTACATGGTATGGGCGCAGCCATCCATAGTAGAGTACATAAAAATCTAGATCACAGGTATGGACGCAGCCATCCAGTGAGGATCGATGAATAGACTCAGGCATGGTTGCAGCCATCCAGTGAATGAGTCATGTAGTGATTATAATAATCCACAAAATGCAACCTGGACCTCAACAAACAAAATCCAGGGTCTTGCGCTCCATCTCGACCCGAACAAAGTACAAGTTCAAGCATGTGAATATGGGAGTCGAAGTCGAACATGCGAGAACATCGTCGGGTTACCAGTCAACGATGAAAACTGTTAACAGACGTGAGAGGTACCACCAATAATGAAAATGGTCCTCAAGGTACTATAGGTACAATCCACGGCGTGCGAATCAGTGAGCCGGTGTCGAACACCCGTAGAATCATCCGATCAGAGGCCAATGATGAAAACCTCGTGTCGAACATGAAGAACCTGCCATTGAGGCATGTAGGCTCCAAGGTACCTGAAGGGAGTCTCTAAGTCAACTTCCTGCATAATGAGCTGAGGTCGACAGGAAGTGACCTTGATCGAAGGTGGGCCATAATGTTTCCCACATCATCAACACGAGACAAAGAAGGATAAAATGTTTTGTGTGAGGTATCAAAGGGAGGTTGAGTATTCTGCAGAGGTCAAACTTCTCTTGAACATATCGACGACACGACAGTGGACTTGGCAGTATTTGACATCAAATGATCAGGGGTCATGGTGACAAGACGATGAGCAGATGAATGGTCAAATAGGATAACCCAAAACCACGGAGGCAAGTGTAAAACAAGATGAGATGGCTCCACCCAGACATGAATGCAAACAAGTGCCATGTTCAAGAGTGACATACTGTCGACATGACGATGATTACGGTTCCTTTATTCCCCCACCATTTATGGCGAGTACCCCAGTTATTTTTGGATGACAAGCTTGACGGGGATAGCATATGCTTGAGAGGCGTCATTGCGACGGAATCCGATGTCATTAAGTTTTAATGAGTCTAACAAAGGAAGAACTCGACATCTTTTCACATTTAGAGAGTTTGAAAAGACAACGAAATTAGAACTCCAGGGGCATCCTTTTTCATAAAGTTGTGTCTCTCGAGCCTGAAAAAGTATAAAACCATGCTCGAAAGAACTGCCCGATCATTACGACTGAGGAGTACTTTTCATAAGTAGTGATTTCGAACTGAAAAAGTAAAAAAGCAATCAAAACCACATCGCTTCGTGACCATTAACGAACCGGAAACGACAAGGGTCCGACAATCTTTTCGTTTTTAAACAGTCGGAAAAGGGTTTAAAGACGACTGCCTCTCATTTCCGTTTAACGAGTCGAGAGGGCCAACTCGGCATTCTTTTCACGTTTAGAGAGTCAGAAAATGGAAAAATATGACTCCAAAGTGACTTTTTTGTGTATTTACAGAGTCCGAAAAAGTATAAAATACAACTCGTTTCGCCGTCAAAGCCGCATAGACACCTGTTGCTGCATAAGAAATCGACGTAAAATCTATTTTCAACAAAAAAAAATAAAAATATCCATAAAATGACTTTTAAAACCTATTTAGGGGTCAAAAAGTTATAAAATGGTGAAAATGGTAAATTAAAAAATTACTTTTCACTTTTTACCTTTGGAGAGCGACATTAGGGCTTTTGGAGTGCGACGTTCGGTTGGCGATTGCGACAAATCCAGTGGGCCATTTGGAGCACCGTCAGTGTCAGGTAAGAGGTCTTGTCCTTAGCTCCATTTCCATCCATTTAGAATTTGTTTTAAGTTGCATTTTCATCCCCTATGGGGAGGATTTTGAATTTAGGGGTTGCGCCCATTGGCGCGGGTTTCGGGCACGGACCCGCGCTAATGACACAATTTTCCCATAGGGCACGAACCCATGGGCGCGACTGTTTTAGAAACAATCGCACCAATGCCTGCGCGGATTTTTAGGAAAAATTTTAACAAATTTAAACCCTTTTTCCTGCAATTTAAATTTGTTTCAGAATCTAATTCATTATTTTGGCTTGTGTTTGCAGGGAAATACACAAAAATGGTGATTGTGTGGAAATAACGGGAACATGACCAAGTAGACCCATTGGCCTTAGCAGATGAGGACTGCATGCAGGCACTTAGAGCATGTGGGCTCAAGAAATTTTTCATGCTGTCCTATTTGCGAGCTTAGCCAGAGCTTTTACAGTATTTGGTCGACTTGTGGGACGTACAGGAACAGGTGTTCCGAATACGGGACTAAGTGTTGGAGTTAGACATATCCGATGTCTACTTCCTCACTGGATTGTCACGACGGGGGTCGGTACCTCGATTGACGGGTAGTAGACCATCTGGAGAGATGATGGAGGAGGTGAAGGCCCGGGTTTGCCTAGGTTCTAGATACGGGCAGGGCAGCTCGAAGGTGGACATCCCCACCATTCCGAACTTGACCCTGAGGGCATTGCTATTCACCATCACACGAGCTGCGGGGGCACAGGCGCCCCACGAAGCTACGAAGAACCATTTGATCCTAACAACAGTGTGTCTGAGTCCGACGATCTTCAACTGGACATCAGCAGTGACGACCAATATGAAGAGGCAGCTGACCAAAGCCAAGTAGGGCAAGCTGTAGCAGTTTGGATATGGCTCCATCTTGGTGACGTTCTTCTTGGAATGCATACCAAGCTTCCAGGGCCAAGGGGCCTTTGTTGTATCGATGGGTGGCACTGATGCCGAGGGGTGGTGGCGGTCAACAGATGTCCTTTAGACCTGAGTTTTTCGGGTGGCTTCGCCGCCAACTGATAGTGGTGGAAGACTGGCTGTATGCAGGGATAGACTTCACCGAAGACCCTGACCTTCCCTTGCTGGAGGGAGAGGACTGGGACGAGGAGATTGGTATGTCCTCATTTTTTGATTTTGTGTTTTTATGGTTTTTTTGTTAATACATGTTTGTCTTAATGACCTTTATATGCACATGCATATGTCGGCCTAGAGCGTCCAGCTAGCATGTCTCCCATTGCGAGGAGACTCCCAGTAGCAGCAGCAGCAGCAACAACAGATCCCAAGAGGAGGGTGGTGACAGAGGGGAGCTTATTCAGAACCTCGAGGCTATCACTCGAGGGATCCTAGATTACGCTCGACTAGCGGATGTCTTGCTAACGTACCAAAGGCACACAGTGTGGGTGTCAACCCGCATCCACCGGCTCTTAAGGCGTTTATTGCGAGCGATGACGTGCTACCATGAGCACCACCGAGACTAGATATCTAGGCTTTTCCTTTCATGCATATTTTTTGAGAGACATGTTGTCTCTGGATGTATTCAGACAAACATGTATTTTTTTTTGATGATGCACGGGGTGCAAACATTTTGGACACACACATATATATACATATGTTTTATGTTTTATTGTACTTTGTGCTTCTTGTGTTATGTTGAACTACATGTTATGCAAATTCCTATCCAACACATAATTAGCTAATGCATCGGTTAACGTATTAAGTCGTCTTGGAATATGTTGATAAGTAATGAAATCAAAATTCCAATCTAATAACTTAACACGTAAATACAACCTTAAAATCCGATTATCTCTAACGGAATAATGCCCGTTGAGTTGGTGAACGACAAGCTGAGAGTCCAAGTTCACAACCAATGTTCGAATGCCGAGGTTAATCGCCTTAGCTAATAATTCAATCACAACACTATATTCAGCAACATTGTTCGTTGTATAACCTAGACAAACCCCTTGAATGTCTACTAACTCACCATGAGGATCGTAGATCAACCATTCCGCAGATGACAAGTTGTGTGTACTGCGGGAGGCACCATCAGTGAAACCAACGTAAGGCGATCTAGACATCTGTCCAAGAAGCAAAAAGACACAATAAGCGGCAATCACGCCGACACACCAAGACAAAAATATGAAAACATACACACATAACACACTTGCTGAAAGCACACGTATATACAAAAAGAGAGTGCTTGGACTCATGCATATTATTTTTTCGGATAAATCCCATTTCGGGGCTTATCCAGGGGATTGCCTTCATAATGAATAAGCTCGTAGGCTCCTTTTTGCAAAACTCTTTTCATAGTGTAGGGCCCGTGCCACATAGGCTCGAATTTTCTTGCCCCCAGCTTATCATTAGCTTGATCATAGAGCAATACTAAGTCTCCCTCAATGAAAGAGCGTGGGTTAACAGTATTATCGAAGTGAGTTTTTACTCACTTATTCTCAGCTTCAATAGCTAAGGAGGCTAGACGATGAGTCTCGTCCAGCCACTCTAAGTAAAGAAGACGCTCTTCTACTGGAGTTGTATCAGGGAGCAATTCGACAGCTATCTTGAATGAAGGAATCTCACACCCAATAGGAAGGGTAGCCTCCAGTCTGTAAACTAACTAAAAGGGAGTGAAACCGGTGGCGTCCTTCACGGAGTTACGGTAGGCCCACAAAGCAAAGAACAACATCAGATGCCAATTGGACTTATGCATGCCAACAGTTCGTTGAAGCATCGTGACCAAAACCTTGTTCACGATTTCCACTTGACCGTTTGCCTGAGGATAGTACGGGGACGAACTATCATGCATGAGGCCCAACTAGGATGTTAACTCGGTCATCATGTGATTACGAAAATTATTTTCGTGATCAGTGACGATGGCTTGGGGTACTCCGAATCGTGAAATAACATGGTTGAACAAAAACTGCACCGTGGTGTGACTGTCTTCAGACAATGTAGGCATCGCCTCGGCCCATTTTGTGAAATAATCAACAGCAATGATGATGTACCCATGCCCCCCGACCAAGTGAGGGTTACATGTCATATAATCGATGCCCCATTTGGCAAGAGGGCCGATGGTTACAACGGGGTGCAGTGGAGCAGGGGGTGCATGCATCTTCCGCTAGTAAATTTGACACTCATGGCATGAACGGATAGCAAGAATGCAATCCTTGAAAATGGAGGGCCAAAAATAGCCACCACAGAGGACCTTTTGTGCAGTGGCATATCTAGACATGTGACCACCACACGCACCAGAGTGGCAGTCATTCAAAACTCTCTCGGCGTCTCCGAAAGTCAAGCATCGGCGAAGAACAGAATCAACACCGAGACAGTACAGGGTGTCCCCAACAATGCGAAATTGTTGGGCTTGATGTCGGATCTGTCGGCGAGCATCCTTAGAGGTCTCAGGATGGAAGGAGGATGTCTACAAGTAGAAAATAATATCCCCATACAAGGGATCGAGGGTGCTAATGAGGAAGAGAGTTTCGTCTGGAATGGAATCGTCTAACTAAGAGGAGGCAGCAGTAGATGGCAAAGAACACAACAACTCAGCGAAGACAAGCCATTTCCTAGACTTGACAGCAGTAAATTCCAAGTCAAACTCTTGGAGGATGACTATCCACTTCGAGTATGTGCCCCCCAGCAACTGGCGTGATAGAATGTAGGTCATAGGGTTGCAATCAGAGATCACTGTCGTGGTCCGCAACAAGATGTAATGATGGAAGCGTTGCACAATGCAGACAGCGACTAGTGCCAACTTCGCGACATAAGCATATCGAGATTCCGTATCTAACAAATTGTGGCTAAGGTAATAGATAACGTGGTCAGTGCCATCATCGTCATCCTGAACTAGAACCATGCCGATGGTGGTATCAGCAGCAGCCAGATACAACGTGTAATCGCGATGATAATTCGGAGGCCGCAACAAAGGGGTGGAAACCAGAAGAGTTTTAAGATGTGCAAAAGACTCTTGAGCTACGGCATCCCATCGAAACGGGGTGTCGCGCTTTAGTAACCGCGTGAAACCTTTTGCCACCTCGGCATAACTTGGGATGAATCGTCGTAAAAAGTTTGCTTTACCTTGCAAACTCTACAGTTGCCGCAAAGAAGTAGGGGGAGGAAGATTCAAAATGGCTTCAACTTTAAGGGGATCCAAGTGGATGTCGTCTCGGGAGACGATAAACCCAAGAAGTCAACCAGATTCTACGCAAAAGACACATTTATGCTGATTAAGTCGAATATTGTAGTGTTGACAGCGGAGAAAAATTTCGCAGAGATGCGACGGATGGTCTTGGCGCTTAGCCGAATGAGTGGGAAGGTCATCCAGATAAGGCTGTACGATTTGCTAGATATCATGAAAGGCGTAAGACATCGCACGTTGAAAAGTGGCATCGGCATTCTTGAGACCAAAAGGGAGATTTTTATAAGCGAAAGTACCCCACGGACAAATAAAGGCCGTCTTGTGTTGATCGGTAGGCGCGATATTAATCTAGTTGTAGCCGAAAAATCCATCCATGAACGAATATATCTCACTCCCAGCACACTCATCAATGAGCTGGTTAATGAAAGGTGTGGGGTAGTTATCTTTCGGGCAGGCTCAGTTAATATCGCGATAATCGAAAGAGACACGAATACTACCCTGCTTTTTATCGACAGGGACAATGTTCGAGACCCAATCTGTGAGTGGGATAGGGTAAGTGAAACCAGCTTTAAGAAGTTTTTTGACTTCCGCTTTGATTGCCGTAGCCTTGCGGGGGTGCACAGGGTGTAAACACTGACGAACAGGTTTAGCTCCTAGATACGTAGGTATCTCATGCACTACGATGTTTGGATCAATGTCGGGCATCTCTTCATAAGACCATGCAAAGACGTCACAAAACTCGCGAAAAATAGCTATATAGATTTGAATTTCCTCAGGAGTGCAAGTGACCCCTATGTAAATGTGCTCGACAATCCCCGGCTTGACAGAGATGTCGATAGGTTGGGTCTACGTAATGTTCCCCAAAATCCCTTGAGAAGATACTTGATAGACCTGAATAGGCGTCTGAAGAGGTTGTGAAGGGAGACATGGAGCAAACTTCTCGAGACAAGCCAACGTTTCCCGAAGGGTAGGGAGAAATGAGGAACGGTGATGAAGATTGAATCACGAAGGTTCCTCGAGAGACATGGTCTCTATGATGGCTTCATCGGAAGGAAATATTTCCTTTAATGGATCCAAGGAGGCACATTCTCCAACCGAAGGGGAATAGTTGTATGAGTCAAGAGCTCCACTTAAAGAAGCAGATTCAGCAGGAGGAGCCAATATAGCAGCGATTTCGATGTAGTTGAGCTCGACGGGACTCAACGGCATCTCCTCGCCCCACGATTCTATCTAGTCGATGGGAGGAAGGACCCAGGGATCAGAACAAACCGAAATCATACTGATGGAGGCGAGGTTTGGAGGTGGGAGTGAAAAAACACCCATGAGGGCGGGATCTTTGAAGAGCCCGGCTCTCACACTCTCGAAAGGGACGGAGGTATGCTCCACGAAAGACACATTGCCTTCAGAAGAAGAAGAGAAGAAGGAGAGCTGGTCTACCATGAAAATTTCCCCTGGTGAGGGAAACGAATGACACAGAAGAGGAACGAAGCCACTGCGCGCATGGAATATGTCCAGCTCCAGCCCAGAAGGAGGTTGTAAGTGAGATTTGCATCAATGACCTCAAGTTCCACTTCAACGGTTTTCCCTTCTAAAGTAATCGACAATCGTTGAAGGATACCATACGGACGAGATTCTCTCCCATCAAAGGCTTCCAGCGTCATGGGAGACTGGCTCAAAGTCAGAGACTCGATCACTTTCCAACAAGCAATAGACATGATGCAAGTTGATGTGCCTTCATCAATAACCGTATGATGGATCGTTTTCGAATTGATGATGACTTGTATGAGGAAGGGGATCTGATGAGGCAGCCTCGGGACATGGCTCTCGAGATCAAAGGTGATTAAACCTGAACCTGCTAGGTCGATGCCACTGATGGCCGATAGCAGGGACTTCCTTTGAGGGGGGCAGCTTTGGAGAACTTCTAAAGTGGACATAGCCGATGGAGCCTGCGCTAAGTCCTCAACTATGCTATAGTGTTGGGCAGCATGAGCATTTGGGTTGTAAGATGATTTGCGGAGTACTCCTTTGGGAGGGGGTCAGATTGTCGTCTCAGTATTAGGTCTCTCGATATGGAGGGGACTAGAACTAGATGGAAGAGCGCTTGAGTGGACCTCAGGCTCCTTCCCGGTGGATGACAGATACTCCTTTGTTTGAGTCGTTACATGAATGGGAATGGATCCAGCCATGAAGACTTGGGAACCAAAGGGAGAAGAAGACGAAGATAGATCAACCACCATTTGAGTCTGTTGAGAGGGGAAAGGTTCTTTCAGAACCGCAGGAATCCCAGGAGAACCTTTCAACAAACGACTAACCTCAGACCACCTTGGGCAATCTTTGGTATAGTGATCCTCATCACAGATAAGATAAGGATACTTTGGTTTACGCTTGGCTCCTTCCTTGGATGGAGGTTTGGAGGAATCCTGTTTAGGTTGCTCAGACTTATTCTTCTCTTTCCCCTTTTTCTTTCCTTTCAAGGCCTTGTTCGCCATGGTGGACTGGACGACGTTAACCTCGAAAGTACTTCCAGAATTAGAACCACCCTAAGAAGTGTTTTCGTTAAAAGCATTCAATTTTTGCTTCCCAAGGTTCGAGGATGTTTTTTTCGACGCTAGATTCACAGAGCCAATAACTCCATCAACAGATGGCTTTGGTGGAGCTTTGGATGTACCGGGTCTCGGGGCATCAGGAAAATACTCATATAAATTACCTGACTGAGAATAAACTAATTCAAGGTACAGGGCGCACGCGATAGCTTGCTCTTCAGTCACACAAGCTCCCATAGCAATGTCCCGTGTGATCTTAGGGACAAAGGAAGTTATGAACCAATAGGTGAGGAGTTGATCAGGAATCCAAAACTTGATCAACCGACGGCGCCTTCTCCATTCATGTATATGATCAGAGATGTGCGTAGCTGTGTCCTACTTGAGAGATGTAAGGAGATGCGTTACCGTCTCATACCGAATGGGTAACTGAAAATGAGTGAGGAATGCCATTGCCAATGAATTGAAATCTTGAAAAGACGCACGAGTCAATTCGACGTACCATTTAGCAGTGGAGCCGGTGAGAGTCCTTTGAAACAGGCGAAGCCGAACTAAATCATCAAGCCATGAATTGGACAAACACCAAAGGTGGTAAGTCATTACATGGGCTTGAGGATCCTCTCCAACTTTGTCGTCGAATTTGGGACAATCGTCGGGTATCTTGGTTGGATCAGCGGCCATTGTGGATTATGCAAGATAGGATCATTAGTTAATTTCGACACATCGAGCAGTACCAACGTTGCTAAGAATGGTAGTTGAGGGTTGAAAGACATCTACGGTTGTGGATATGAGGTAGGGCCAGAGTTCCACCCAGTTGCTAGTTGCCCCCATTGACCTTGTCTGGACGGGCCAAGTCCAAAAGGACCTTGTCCGTAGGGACTCTATCCATAAGGGTTATATCCATAACCGGATGGTTGATTCTGGATCTGCCCCCCATTGCCCCATTGGTTACCATAATGACCTGCAGGAGCAACATTTGGTTGCTGGTAATTTTTATAAGGGGTGACCTGCGGCTGTTTATAATTTTGATACGGTGAAAATTGAGTTTGCCCCTGGGGTTGTTGGTATCCATATGGTTGCTGGGCTCCATATTGAGCCTGGGAACCAGGCTGCATTTGGCAAGAAGGCTGGGATTGAAACCCACCTTTCGGCTGGAGACCAGTTTGGTTTTGGGGCTGGTAACCAGGTTGAGCTTGAGAAGCAGGGACCATCTGCATGCCCGGTTGAGCAGGCCCAGAGAGATGTCCTTGGGAAGACCGAGGTTGGGCCATCTGGCCGGAAGGTTGTCCTGGTTGGATCTGGGATGAACCAACTTGCCTAGAAGGTTGAGCTTGCTGGGTGTTTGGTTGTCCTTGTGCAACCGAGGGTTGTCCTTGCAAACAAGATGGATGACTAGGCTGAGCAGCGCGCTTGCCTTGCTACATGTAAGGCTAACCACCCTGCCCAGAAGGGTATCCTTGCTGGGTTCCAGGTTGTCCTTGTTGCGCGTCAGTTTGTCCCGGATTCCCATAGGGTTGACCCGAGGGTTATCCCTACTGGACTCCAGGTTGTCCTTATTGAGCATAAGGTTGTCCCAAGTTTCCAGAAGGTTGTCCAAGATAGGTAAAGCATGGACCACCATAGGCCGAAGGTTGTCCCTGGGAGGGTTGTCCTTGTGAGCCTCCAGGTTTCCCTAGATAGGTTTGGCCATAATATTGCTGCCCATAATTAGGTTGGGTGTAGGATGGGTGACCTTAGTATGATGGTCTTTGGTACGGCTGCCCTTGATCTAGACGGAATTGGCCACCACCATAACTAGTGGTACCCCAACCGACATTCAACGGAATTTAAGCCTCAACCACGGGTTGAGCTGGCAAGGAGATATACAAATGATGACCTATGGGGTCATAATAAGGGCCTTGCGCACCTGGATTTTGGACAGCATGCAAGTATTGAGAATATGTCCCCCCTGCTGAAATAACATCAAAAGAAGGCAGGGCACTGCTTGTAGGATGAACAACTTTGGCAGCATGTGCCAACTGACCACTATGCACTGGACCACGGGATAGGCTGGCAACAGTAGTTATGATGGAAGATGCCGTAATGGTACTAGCAACTGGAGTTGAAGATGCGACACAAACGATCGGATTGGTCGGAACTAACGTGACAACGGTATTTTGAACTTGGGAAAAAAAAGATCCCGTAGTGGGAACGATGTTATGATCCCACATGGTACCAGAAGAGGAGTTCCTAGAGCCCATGGCATCCCTCAGAGATCCATAGTGCGCAGGCACTGTAATACCGAGAGGGGTAACAGTGTAGGGCGTAGATATGACCGGGGATGTGGCCGGGATAGGAGTCTCAATACTTGACACAATAGGTGTTCCACTCAATACAGGAGATGTGTCCTCCATATCATAGGAAGCCATTGGGGTCGAAACACCAGTAGGAGTAGAGGGATAACCCTCTTCGTAAGGTTCCCAAACAGGGTTCCAAAACAGATCTGAAGCTCGTCCTCTAGAGCACGAGAGTTCAACGGTTGGACACTTGGAATAACATGGAAAGTGTCACCACAAACCGGTGTCTCAGGAGTAGCAGAAGAAGGAGGGCCTTGGTCACTAGGGACAGGAGACGGGATCGATGGATCTGCCAGGATGATCGAATTCAAAAAATCCTAGACAAGCTAACGAAGAAAGACCCTTCTCAAAACTAACGCAAACAAGATCTAACAAGGTAAATGTAATCGTGGTCGAATAAATTTTAAGACATTAGGACACAACTTGACCTTTTCATGTTTTAAGAGTCGAGAAAAGGACAAAACATGACTCTAGTCGCCTTCGAATATTTAGTGATCCCGAAGTGACAAATGCTCAAGTGAACCTTTTCTTTTAAGGAGTCCGAAAAGGATCAAATGACTACTCTGGAGAAACTAGGCAAGGGATTTACCAGACAATCCGTAAAACTTCATATACACCTTAGTAATCATATGAAAACCAAGGAATTTCCGTACGGCAGTCAATCTTCTTGAATGCTATGTTCGGTGCATTACGGGCTATAAGGCAGCAGACATGGCTTCCTGTGGATCAAGGATGATAACCTAGTGGAGTATCCCCATATATACGCGATGGTACGTGGGAGCACAAGTTCGTACTAGACCACAGTTGAGTCAGACAAGGAGGAATCAGCCAACCTCAAGTGAAAACAAAAGTGACTAGGTTTAATGACACCGGAGCACGTCGCTAGCCTAGACCTCTAGAATGTGAGTGTTATGTTCCAATGCGTTTTTAGGTTCATTCGATTTATTTTAAAGTTGATCTTGAGTTAAGTTTCGGTTTTCAGGTCCTACCATATGTGATCTCTCAAAATCCCTAAATACAATCTACATGCCAAAACATGTCATTCCATTCGATGAATGCTAATTACAAGAGATTTAAAGAGCTTTCATGCAAACAAAACGATCACAAACAACAAAAGAGTTTCCCTAATGCAGCTAATGCAAATCAATAAACTTTTCTTCAAGATCACTAAATCACTAATCGAAATGAAAAGTCCTAATTTTCATTAACTGATTCAAAGCAAAAGAGATCTTTCTTTTCAATAATGGTAAAATGCACTAAAAAGCTTTTGAGAAATAACACAAACAAATTCTATCCAATACACACATGTTCAGTTCCTCAAATCACAAATCAAACATCCAAAGAACCAAAAAGATCCCAAAGACAACAATGAGCCGTGTGATCTGGGCTCAAAGTGAGACGAAGCGGAATTCCAGTGAAGACGAAGCAAATCACCCAAATAATGCAACAAAATGATTCACAACTACCAAACAAGTGTAAGGGAGCAAAAAAAAGAGTCGACTGGACCACAGAAAGATCAAAACACCTTAGGAAGGCTCGATTCACAAGGCCACTAGATGCCCTAGGGCTAGAAATGCGAAATCGGTAGAAAAAAGAAAACAACCAAAGGTTAGCGATCAAAGCCAGTCAAATCACACTCCAAGACACTCAAGTAGTCTAATAAAGGTACTTAGGATAAAACAAAAGCTCAAAAAGTTCACAACCAAGCAATCTTGAAAAGTTTACAGGCCTGGCGCGACTGTCAGGCTGCAACAAGCGCCTTTCAGGGATTGGCGCGGGTTGTAAGTGTGCAACATGCACCAACTAGAATGACTGTCATGCTATAAACTAGCACCAGCCGAGTTTGCTATGGAAAAATAAAAACAAAAGAGCCAAGCCCAAACCAGCAATACCTAAGTACTCCAAGAGGCAAAAACAACACAGGAATTCAACCCAGAAAGCTAAACAAGTGGGAGAAATCAAGGAAATAACCAAGGAACAAGGCAAGTTCCAAGTCGTTCAGTTTGCAAACCAAACCGGAGATGGACTGAAGTAGCGTTGATCTACTTCGCTAATGCAAAGCAATAGCGTTTCGAAGGCTATCTAGCCAGACTTCAGGCTCCATCTAAAGTTTACAAATCAAACAACAAGACAAGATAAACAAACAAGGCAAAAGCCAACTCCCCAGCAGAGTCGCCAAATTGTGGTACAGGTAAATCCCCTCTACGGACAAAGGAAATCCCACTAGCCTAAATGGGTTCTAGCAACAATCAAACAACGCTAACACGCAGGTCCCTAATTGTAAAGTAAATGCCGATGATGAGAGCCTACCTCGAATCCAATGCTTATATTCGTAGAAGAGTTGTCGCTTCCATTCTTTCGCTTCAGCTGGTCACAATCCTCATGATCCTCGTGAATAGACACCTACACATGCAAAGAACAAGACAAATATAAGCATAAAATCCAAGAAATACAACTATGTATCAGTCAGAAAGGATAGAACTCAAACATCATTATAAAGACACATGAGTGGAACCATATTGATAGTCGTCTATTATTATTGATAAACAAAAGAGAATACAACCAAGTTCTAATGCCAAATCCTCCTTTGGCTGGGTGATCAGCAACACATGCCTTGCAAAGCTTGTAGGGGATAGGGAACAAGCCTCTCTCTCCTTGATTACTTGGA
>APFE030138155.1:46341-57351 GCA_000404065.3 Pinus taeda | reverse complement strand
AGAATTACTAACTAGCTTGTCAAAGGGAAAAGAACAAGCTTATATAGAGGTAGGAGGAGTAGATAAGACCATCCACCAGATTCATGGGACTGTCCTTATCATTAGGAAGCTTCCATGAGAGGTGGAGAACTACTTCCCTCCTTGGGAGATACGAAGCCCAACTGAACTAACTCAAACTAGAATCAGTTCATGGATAGGTTAGAAGGAACCTTTGGAAGTTTGTTTTTTGAAAACTTTACCCAACTGGGTTGGTGCTAGTGTGACTCTGACACAGAGCACGAGCTGGTGCGCCCTCTTTAGAGGATTTCCCCCATTGGCGCGAGTGATACACTGTGGAACAATGTCAATGGAAAAAGGGCTATATTTATGGGTATTTTATAGAAGGCGTCTTCAGGGCATATGGAGTACATACTCAAGGGGATACAATGCAGGTGTTTTCAAGTTATGTCACTTCTCACAGGTCTCGGAATAGGTCCTCCAATGTGCGGGAGAAGGGGTAATAGGGACGGTGACAAAATAGTGTGTAACAGTTGGTATCCATTTTTGTGCTTGAGAACTCTTCCTTCAAAGTCAGGAAATAATTGATTTGTGTGTCATTTTCAAACACCTACCAGTTTTTGACATTATCTGGTACAGTAGGTCTGTGTTTTATTTCAGCAGTAAATCGGTGATTGGGCTTAAATGGCAATTTGCAAGTGCTTGCAAAGGTTGCTAGACTATGAGCATACAGATTTTGATTCCTTGGAATCTTGGTCAATTGGGATTCAAGAAAGTTGTTAAGAATTTCCATTGTAGCAGCTCTATATGACCTCAGCCTAAGATCATTAGTAATGAAGTTTCCCTTTATTTGTTGAATGATGAGGTCAGAATCTCCCAAAATCGATATTCTAGCTGCACCTAAGCTTTTGATCACTTTAAGCCCTAAGAGGAGGGCTTCATATTCAGCCATGTTGTTAGCGCATCTGAAATTCAATCTAAATGCATGTCCCTTAGCATGGTCATCCTTCATGTTGTGTATCCAAACCCCTACCCCTACTCCTAGCTTATTAACAGATCCATCAAACTCTAGATACCATAGGTTTTCTTGATTTGAATTGGTATCAGGAGCATTTCCAATTTGCTCAGCAGGCATAATTGGATTTTCAATCTCATGGGATTCTTTATGTGTGACTGTCAATTTATTGTTTTCCAAGACTTCTTGAATCTGAACTGTGGATTCTTTGTCTAGGAATTCATCCTGACTTAAATACACAATTTTTACATCAGTTGGGGCTTGAATGTCAGTGTTGTATAAGATAAAAGAGTCCATGTCTGAATGCATAGAATAAATGGGAAAGTTTTGGGATATTTCTTGACTACTTACCACATACTTCATCAAAGTTTTTCGGTATAGCCTCTTGGGCTAGCCAAAGACTGAGATGGTGGCATAAGACATGTCTAGTTGCAAAGATCCTTGTAGCTTGGCACCCCAAGATCTAGATAATAGCATTCCATACTTGGGTGGAATATCAGCTACCACCACATGCATGAGAATTGTCGTGGCTGGATATTGGACTAATGACACACACAAATCCTTCATTAATCCTAGACACCAAACCTGATTGGAATCAAAGGAAAATAGGTCTTTGTATGGCCTTGTGATATTTAGGTCCAACTTTTCCATGACATATTTAGGCATCAGATTATGTGAAGCTCCTGAATCAAACATTGCATTGTGAAGCACCTTGTCATGAATGTTTAAACTCACATAAAAGGGAGGACACCTCCATATACTGTTTTACCATTTGCTTCAGGGCCAAATATAAGTTCTGGTTGATCATCAAGGATGTTCACCAAATCTTTGTTTTCTGAAATTTGTAATGATCTGCTAATTTTTTCCCTAAAAACTTCATGCCTAGCCAATTCAGATAATGGGATGGATACTTTTAACTTACTTATTTTAGCCTCCATATTAAAGGGTTTTTCTGATTTTATGTTGACATTTTGGGCAGCAAGGTTGTGTTTTTCAATTGAGTTTTCAACAACTGCCTCTTTTACTGGAATGTTATGATGAACTAGAGTTATTTTCTCACCATCTTCCAAAGGTTCCTCTACAATTTCTCTGAGTGGAGAAACAGATATAGGGTGTTGTTTTGATTTATCTTTGTCTAAAACATCTTCAACTGTTGGAATATTTGGATTGGAAGTTGATTTAGGGATGTTTGGTATATGAGAGTCCTTAAGTTTGGTTTTGGTAGGTTGCTTGATTGTCTTCTGCATGGGATCATCAGGGATGTCTATTCTCCTACTTCTCAAGTTGTACTGCTTGTGGACTTCATACACAGCTGTTTCATACCCTTGCTTAAAATCAAAGGATTCCCCTATTTCATTTGACACTGAATAAGAGTATGAGCCTCTTGATCCTCTTGAGTTAGGAAAATTGGTTGGCCACTATTGAGACCCATTAGGTTAATGTGGGGGTCCTCTGTTGGTTCACTAGATGTGGAGGCTTCTGCATAGTTTTCTTGGAAGGGGGGCCTTATTTTTTGGTCTAGACCAACTTTTCCTACATTGGGGTTTTGATTTTTTCTAAAGTTTGGATTTCTTGCATTATTGTTTGGTTGGCTTTCCCATGAAGATTTCCTCTCAATAGTTTCCACTCTATCTCCCAGGCTGTCCATGCCTTTAAGGATTGCATAAAGTTTTTGTTCAAAGGCAGAGGGTTCCTCTTTGAAAGTTGTTCTTCATTCAGATCTAGCTCGATTTCATTTAGAAATCAGATTGGCTTCAACACTCACAGCTATGCTCTGCATATCTTCAAGGATAGGAGGAGCTCTCTCCCTGAGTTGGTAAGCCATGTCTGAGTCAAATCCGTCAGGGAATTTGATCAATGCTAAGTCTGGTGGTGGTCTAAGATTTATTGGAATAACAAGGTAGGTATTGTTGAATCTGGCACAATAATCTTGGACACTCTCCTATGGGCCTCTCTTCAAGTTATCATATTTTGTTAAGATGTGTAAAGGGTCCTTTCTCTTTTCCCACCTATTTAGGAAATTCTGATAAAGGGCATCAGGATTAGCTATTGTGTTTGCAGGGAGTGACCTAAACCATGTCCTTACATCACTAGTTAAGATCTAGACAAAAATTTTCATCCTCACATCATCATCATCAATCTCATAGTTTTCAAAATAGTCTATCATCTTCTTGGTATGTTGTTGAGCAGTGTAAGTGCCAGTGCCATCAAAATAGGTAATTTTTCCCTGATAATCCGGTGGCATAGCCCCTGGATTGGCAGGAACATATAGGGGAGCATACCTATTTGCCATATTAGTAGGGAAAAGTGGGACAACGGGAAGCATAGGGATAACAGCTGAAATAAGCATTGCGGATGGAGGGGTGGAAAAGAGATTTTGGAGTGATAAAGGTGAACTGGAAGAAGCTACATCAATAGGAAGAAGGGCTTGAGATTTTGCTGTAGTAGGCTTAATTTGAATGGGTTTCTGCTAGGGTGTTTCAAGATTTGAATCAGCAGAACTCTCTTGATTTTCTAGTTTCCCAAGGCTCTTAGGAATCAAATTTGGATTGGCAAAAATAGCTGGAGGATTTGGGTCTGGGTTTGACCTTGTGTACCGAGTTTTCTTCTTTGGAGCAAGCTTCTAAAGTATATTTTAGGTATTTTCTGGGAATATTTGGAGAATACAAGTTTTGACAATATCTCTTAATGAAGCTCCAGAAATGTAAGAGGAATTGGGCTCTCCTTCAGGTAGGTTTGAAACAAGGATGGCCAAAAAAATATTTGAGACAACTATTTAGAATCTAAAGCTAAACTGGAGTTAGACTGAAGTAGCTTTTATTTACTCTTGTGATTGCATAACAAAGACACTTTCAAAGGATGCCTAACTAACTTCAGGCTCCATCTGTAGCTTTAGGGATTAGATAGTAGTAACAGACATTCGTTCGGTCCCCAGTGGAGTCGCCAATGATGTTATCACTTAGGTTGTTCCCCAAAACTTGTGAGAAAAGGGAATACAGCTGAGGTAACCACTAACCAATCTTTTAGATGCAATTTCTAGCCAAACTGCATCTGGAGAGGGCTCTCTCATTATAATTTAACTTTGTTTTTTAAAGTATTTTATGCTAGTTAGATGTGCAGAGTTTTGTTTTAAGTTTGTTTGGATGGTGATTTTAAACAGAGCTAGGATGCAAGTCTGATTCCATTGGGCAATGGAGTCTATGAAGATGGACTGTTGAGTGTGTTTCTTTGATAAAGGGCAATACTACAGAGAAAGATAATCAGTTTTGGAACAATACTGAAATCTAGAAATCGATGGGATGTAAGCCAGGGGGTAAAGGGTAGTCAAGAATCCTTTATCATGGTGGCAGAGGGAAGGTGCATGAATATTTTGAAGGAGCAATGAAGAATTCCTTGGCAATTTTCAAAGTGAAAGAATTAGTGGAAACAGAAGCATTTAAGAATTTTTTTTTTATGCTAGTTCAAAAGAAAACATAAATAATAGCAGGAATTGAACACAGAGTGTATCTAAACAAGTTCTGGGCTATTCTTTTTCCCTGTTGTTAATATTATGAAACATATATGAAATTTGCAAACATAGAAACACAAAACACAGTTTAGAATAACTTATTGATCCAAAGAAAGAGACAGGAATTATGTAGCAGAACCTAGAATCATCAAATCCACAGTCAAACGGTCCAGCAGCAATGCACTTCAACAGCCTTCGTATTAAAAAATATCAGAGTTACAGCGCAGTCCAAGAGGAGAATCACCAACCAACCCCGAATACATTCCTTGCGGAGGTATTTATACAAAAAGAGAGTTACAAAATATCTTGTGGATAAGATATGAAGTAATAACTTCCTTCACCTACTCTGTCAGAGAAATAAATGCAGAAATAAAGGTAGGAGTTATTGTGGCTATGCTGGCTACTTTAAATGACAAGATATTTTTGGCTTTTCAACTCAGGAATTCGGCTGGTAGTTGTGGCTTTAATTTGCATTCTCGCGTTGTTGTCCTGATCCTTTCGCCTACTTTTGAATTACCTTTAATGCATCCTAATCCTCGCTTGAGCTCCTTCCTCTATATCTGCCACATGTCTTGCTATTTGACCAAGTGTACATAGGCAGAAAGATCCAAATTACCTAGGTAAAACTTCCAGCATACTATGCCACCAGTCGTCTGTAGGCAACTGATATCTTTGTATTTTTACAAGTGTTTCATCAACCTCAGTATACCTGTAAAAGTTAGGCTTTACTTCAAAAAGAAGATTTATTTCATGTTCTATATAAAACAAATTTTCCAATTTGTCATATAAACTTTGTCCGGAAGGAGGTCCTGTGTCTTCTGAAGTGCTGGATGATGGAGTGATCTGATTTATTACATACATGTTTACCCTATGAGCATACTGTTGATGTGATAATAGTTTTTTATTGCTGGTTAGCAAAATGGGTAGACCCTTCTACTGCAGGATTGTGAATTTCTTTGTGAAGGCATTAATGTCCATATGCATCTCTTGGCACTTCCTTTCCAAAGTCTGTACAAAATTTCTCATTGTTAGCACCTTTTTCACTGTTAAAATGGTGCTTGTCCTGTTCGTGATCTCCAAAGCTGCTAGATGTTCTTTAGTATGGGTATTGAAAAAATGGATCAACCTATTGGCCTGCTCAGGCATATGTCCCAATGCTGCCCTGGCCCATTGAATTTTCTCTTGGGCCCTTTCTATCAATTCAATTTATTCATGGACTGTTTGAATTGATTTCCATTGGTCAGTAATCGACTCGCCAATCTTTGTCCACAAAATCATTTTAATGTCTGCCAAAGGTTTATGCAAGGTGAGATCCTTTTCCAATTATTTAACCTTGTTCTGCAGGGCCTTCACCTCTCTGGTCTTCACTTCCACTGTTATTTTTGACTTGTCATAGCTCACCTATAGCCTGGATAGTCTTTCTTTTGCCTCTTTGAGCTCTGAAATTTGAACTTCTAGCTCTTTCACTGCCTTCATCATTTCTTCCATCCTCATGCTAGTCTCTGGCTCTGTTGTTGCTTCTTCTATAGCATCTGTAGTTTTTGTACCTATTGTTGATGTTGGCATGGTGGGAGGGATTGCTGCTGTGTCTGTGGGGGGAGCAGAGACAATTTTTGGAGTTGTTTCAGGTGGCTGGGAGGTCGACTCTCCCTCCTTAGCTTGCAATGCTTTCTCCAACTCTTGCTCTATCTGCATTAGCCTTTGATTCATTCTCATCAACAAATCCATTACATCCTCTTCTGCTTTTTCTTGTGCTAGTTTTGTTGTTTGTGGATGCATGGTGACAGGTAGCTTTAATTGCTTTCTAAGGGCAGAAATATCTTCCTCCTTCTTCTTTATCAATGCTTTGATGCCTTTGGCATCCTTAGGATCATGTCCCAACTCAATAATTATTTCTTCCAGAGTCTTTATTCTGTTGTCTTTCGCTAGAGAAGAGATCTTCTCCGAATCCAATTGAGCAGATGTATTACTCAATGACTCTTTTAATTGGTGGGCCAACATTGCCTTGTCTGCCAATGTAGCATAGACCATTTCACCCGTTTGTTTGTGCAATTATATTTGATCCATTGGGTGTATATCTTTGGCAAGGACCTCTAGATTGGTCCTTATGTAGTCAGCTGCAAACTGTGGTTGCTGAACCTTGGGCTTGAAATGAGTTAAGATCATTTTCTCCTCCTTGATGTCATAAGCTGCCATTAGTCTTTGCTGTTTGGAGGGTGTCATCTTCAGAAATTGATCATACAACTGAATTCTTAATGACTCATTTTGAGCCTTAATCTCCATAAATGGTTGTTTGATATCTGATCGTTTCTTGGCTTGTGACCTTGAGGAGGAGACTTCCATTCCATGTTGCCTCTCCCCTTCTTGTCTATGAGAGCTAGCGGAAGTCTGTTGAATGATGGTCGTCTCTCCTCTTGTGCTTTCAGTGATTTCTTCCACAATGTCCTCTTCAAGTAGAGGATCTACCCTTTGCATTTTGGGCTCTTGCTGTTCTGTTGACCCACTTGCAGGTGTGGTCTCTTCTCGGTCTCTTTTCTTACTTCTCTCCTCAGGAAGAGGAGTCTGCAGTGATGGTACTTCTGGTGCTTGTGCCTGTAGTGAAGGTGCTTTCCCTTGACTGTGTTCTTTTGAGGAAGTTGGTTGTTTTTCCATTGTTTCTTGCTCTGTAACTACTAACTCCTTGCCCTTTGCTGTCCCTATTGTTGGTGTAGTCCTTTCCTGGCAACTTGTTGTGAAGTTGTAGCAGTTGATGAGCTTTCCCTAGTTTGTTGTGGTATTTTGAAGGATACCTGCCCAAAAGAATCTAAGTCAAGAGTTTTTTCCAGATTTTTTATAGTTTGTTCCATTTTCTCTTCCATGGTAAACTCTTCAACTAGTGTGCCCTCCACCCACTCTTCTTGGTTGGCAAACTTTTCTATGTCAGGGATGCTGCAATTTTCATAGGGTGCCAGCCTATATTTACCCTTCTTGTATTGATAAAGCCATTTGGGTCATAGTGTACCCACCAAAAGATTCTCTTGAGTCTGAGTGTTTGACCCAATATTTCATTAGCATCCTTCCATCCCTCTTTCTTGTTCATAACATAGGGGCCTAACTAGTCTCTGAGTTTCAATCAGGCCTTTTTCTTTGTGCTATGGAAGTGACCCAGATCTGAATTGATGAATTGCCTGAAATATTCTAAGGCAAACAGTCTCATTGGCACATATCTGGGCAGCCTGTAGGGGCATAGTTCACAGCCATATACCCTCAGAATAGTGTGATTTTGGTAAAAGTACCAGTCACCTATTTTATAGTTTTTGGAGAGCTGTAGTATCTTTTGCATATTGTATGTCAGTCTAGGAGGAGGAGTTCTCATCAGGAGAGAAGAGACTGGGTATACAAACATATCAATAAACTCACAATAAGAGTAGGGAGAGCTGCGAATTTCATGAAAGATTGGGGTCCAAAAAATCACAGACCTCCTTTCCCCTTTATGGTCCAATTTTCTAATGGGGAATTGGAAGATATCTGGCTGATAATATAAGAACAAATGATAGATATAGGATGAATATTTGAAGATTCCCTCCTTGTCTAGCCTCAACAATTGTGAATGTATTTTGTTGGCAATAAATCTGGCATAGTTGTATTTGACACCAGGGGGCTACCCTAGGGTAAATATAGACATCATAACCAATATTATTTCATCAATATGCTCACTAGTCTTGAACCCCAAAACAAAAGATATCATATCAACAACTAATCTACCCACTACAGTGAAAGATGCATAGTGGAAAGGAGGTGGCTCCTTAGGCTAACGATCGGCTCTCATAAACACTTGGGCAATTCTGGTTATCTCTGAGATGGAGAGTTTGGGACCTTCATCCAGCAAGAACTTCATGGTAAGAGGAAACTGGAGGTGGGTTGGTTTGAAGTTCAGCATCTGATTTATAGAGTCAGGAAAAATATGAAAATGGGTAGTCCCAGATGGACTCTTAACTGCCCTGTTTGTTGGCTCATAGTTCTCACAGCAGAGGTGAATTATCTCAGGGAAAATATTCATAGAGGGGAGGTAGTATATGGGTATATTTTCTTCCCGTATGCTATAGACATCATTTTGGTTTAGGTAACTGTTTCTGAGCTCACAGACTGCTTGCAGATGGTTTTGGTAGCCTACTAGGTCTTGGCTTAGATAGTCTTTATCAGCTAAGGGAAAATGTTCCAATTCCTTGTGGGGTGCATTAAGAGGAGTGATATTCAAGGCTACTGGACCTTCCATGGCTAAACTTTGTTGCCTTAAAAATTGGAAATTTTTGGCTTTGTGTTAGCAAAATAGGCAAAACAATGGCTCTATGGATTTCTCCGAGATTTTCACCGTTGAAACTGGTTTGTTGGCTTCAATTTAGCTCTGTGGATTCAATTAGCTGGAGAAACAGAACTTATGGGCTTCTTTGGCACAATGGGCAACAATTATGGACAAAAGGTAGCTTTTTGGGGTTCCTTGGAGAATTTGCAGGGCCGAACGAGCTCAATTTTAGCTCACTATGCGAATTTGTGGTGAATTTAGCAAGACAGAGGTTATGGTGGGTAATTGGGCAGTAACACATTGTTTCTTTTTCAAATTTATAGGTGTTGTGGGAAATTTTACAGTGAAATCCAATAAAAACAGGGTCGGGAGCAACTTTTTGTAAATACTTGTTTTGTCGGCAGAATGGCCGCTTTGCAGGTGACCAGGTGAGCTGAGGGGCCGAGCTTTGGAGTAAAACTACTGGTTTGCGGACTTGAATGGCGAAAATAGTCTTTTGCATGTAACTTATCATGCACTGGTAGCATGGAGAAAACAAAGGTAAATGGGTAAAACTAACGTTTTCTCCCCTTTTTACCCGAAATTTTGACTTTGGTGGGTTTAGGGCACTTTTTTCTGATGACATCAACGTGACGTCATTTTGTCGTGTAGCGGGGTACGGATGATGACATGGCAGGTGACGTGGCATGTGACATGGTAGGTGATGTGAGTAGATAGACGGGTGGCAATGGGGGTGACATCATTAGATGACATGGGCATGACGTCAGCAGGGAGGCAGTGGGGTGGTAAGTGGTATTCCCTGCACCACCTTTGGGGAAATTTGTTATTGGGGGAGGGGGCTCCAAACACACCAGGCGCCTGACAGGTGTCCTCAGTATGGCGGAAATACCGCCCATCCCCCGTGTTATCTCAAAATTAGACCCTGGAAGGCTGCAGACCAGGAAGACTTCAAGTAACTGTTTCAAACCAATATTTTAGCTAAGGCTTAGCCTCGTTAGCCTAAGAGGGCTCTCTGAAGAGATTCCAGGTTTTTGATTATGATCAAGATGGATAACTCTTTGTGAAACAAATAGAAATGAAAATGGTGGAAACAAAATTAACAGGTATCCATTAGGCTTATGGAGTCATATGTGATCTAGTATTAACAGTAGGATTGGCTTCATAAAATTCCAGGCATTCAGATTTCAATATAGGTAGAACACACCAAACAAAAAGAAGACAATCAACGAGTATATAAAGGAAATTAGAACACTGCAAGTGATTTCTAAGTAATCGAATACTCATAACACTGTAGATAATCATGAAAAGACAACAAAAGAAACTCATACATTGAATTCTATATGAATCTTGAGAAGCATAAGCCAATACGCTATTACCAGAAAAACAGAGTCTTTACATAGGCCAAATATCAGAGCTTTTTCACATAAATTTCCAACCACCTTATTACATTGCTCTTTCTCTTATATATAGAGCTCCTCTACTTAATTGAGATTCCTCCTCAAGCATGAGGGGAGCTCGAATTCTACTTCTAATGACACCTATTCAACTTTTAACTGCCTATTAAATGTAATAAACTCCAACTAGACTTTCTAGAAATCTAAATCAAATAGGAGTCCAACTCATTTTATGCTAATAATAGCCTTAATTACAATCATCCTCGTTCTTTGACATGTTTTCCCTTTTTAGTTTGGTTGTGATGGATGTTAAAAACTCCATACTGGCCTTCAATGTCACATCTTCTCCATTTCCCCTGAAACATAGGAAACTACCCCTGTTTATTGGCCTTTGGTTTGCCTAAAAAATGTTTGAATCCAAAGAACCATGCCCTTCATCTTTGATTATCCAATATATATATCAGATTTACACATCCTTGATGTGTTTTCAAACTCTTTTATGTGTGAAGGAAAAAGCTTTTCCAAGCTGTCTGACATATCTTGGACTGTAGTAAATGTGTTCACTTTATGACAAAAAGTTTAGAGTTGGATTTGAATACATGTTTCCTCCACTTGTCTTGGTCTTGTTGAAAGTTGATAGCTTTAGATGATCCCTTGAAGATACTCCCTTTTCAAAATTTCTTCTTGTATTTCAAAATTTGTTGACTAAGATTAGATTGTGTAGCTTCAGCAGTTTCGTAGCGCGCTACGAAACTGCTGAGCGTTAGTCATCATCTTCAGCAGTTTCGTGGCGCGTGTTGGCTAGTTGAATTGT
>APFE030138155.1:33275-45908 GCA_000404065.3 Pinus taeda | reverse complement strand
GAATTGTACTGTAGTACCTTGAGGGTCATTGTCATTATTGGTGATTCCTCTCGCGCCTGTTAACAACTTACATCATTGGCTAGTAATCAGGCAATGTCTTTCCATGTCGACTCCAACACATTTTTCACATGGATCGACTTGTACTCCGAGTGAAGATTGAACGAGTTTTGAAGACCCTGGATCTAGTTTCATCCATCTGGGCTACGATATATTTAGGAATATAAAGACATCAAATTTAGATCATTGCTGAACAGATGATCATCCAAATCAAAGGATGATGAGTCTGAATCATCAGTCTGCTACACAGATGATTGTCTGTCCTATGTACATGAAAATGAGTTTATAAAGATGAGCATGGGAATGCCCGCCTCAGGTAGATCATGGAAAAATGTTGTCAAAATAATGTATTGTATTGTATGTTATTACAGGTCACCTCCCAGCTCGAAAAAACTTCGGAACCTCATGGTAAAGCATTTCACCCGACATCAAAAATATTAATGACCTCATGCTTTAGGGGGCAACTGTTATAGAAATTTTTGGGCACTTCGACCCCAATCATAAATTTCCATAAATTGAAGGCTCCTAAGTCCCTAAAAGTGTTGCTTCACTACCTAAAGGAATAAGGTCAGCTGATTACATCATCTCCCATAAGTTCTCCACTAAAAACTGCTCATAAATGGTCAAAACTGGACCATACTAAAAACCCAGTGGAGAGGGCGTGATGCATATCACCTTCCCAACGTACAGGGTACGATTCATACTGAATGGCTCCTCTGTAGGGTGTGATGTTCGGGAATGGACAAATGCAGGGACAAAATGCGAGGTGGAAGATCATGGAATCTTCCAGAAGCTTCCCCTCTGACACTTGCCTATCTTTTTTCGACCAGGGATGAGTAAGAGATCATCATTCTCCAAGTGGAATCAGGAACTATTAGAGAGAGGACACTAATCAAGACTGCAGAATATGACTCACCTCCCTACAATCATCTATATATGGATCCCTCATCACAGAGATCCAGGGGCTGGAATTTTGTATCTTGTAGAGAAGTGTTGTTGGTTTTTTGGAGAAACTTCATAGTGTTGGGTGATCTAAGCTTTACTTGAGGTGAAGAAGGGCTTTCTTACTGGAGGATGATTCTAGGTGAGAACATATGGTTGTAATCCGCTTGCTACTTTTGATCTTAATAAAGCTATTCAAGTTTTCCTGTATATTCTTGTATGTTTCATTATATATGCATTTCTATGGTTAACACACATCTGGCCCTGTGTTATTTATGAATATAGATCTTTGTTCTTTGATAGTAGTATGTTGTTGTGATTCCACAGGTGCTCTTTGAAGCTGGGAAAACAAAGAAGAAGAGGCAAAGCTCTATCAGGAAGGAGAGGAAATCAAGAGCAAGACTAAGGTTGGTCTCCTTTGTTCCACTCTTATCTATTTTCATAGAGGAAAACGAAAGTAGACTTTACTTGTTTGTTTCTAAGATAGCTACCTGTCTTAGTGGGAATAGTAGCATCTGAGTGGACACTATTCCCGGTAACATAGCTGCACTAAAGAAGCAACTCAAGATCCCTCCTCTCCACCATCCTCAAACTGTAGAAGTTATAGAGAGGAAAAAGGAGGAAGAACTTATGGACCTAGTCCTTAAGTTAAATGATCAGTTAAAGGAAACTGAGAAGGAATTGGAGAAGGCTATATAGTTTAAGAAGAATCATAGTGAGTTGGCCACCACTCCTCAGACTGTCATACATACAGTTTCTACAGCAGTACCCTCCACTCTGGAAACTTCCTTGATCCAACACTTCCAACAACAATAGCATTACCAGTAGCAGGTACTATTTCAACCACAGGTACATCAACCATTGCAGGGACATCAATAGGAAAAACATATGAATTGATTAAAGCCATGGAACAAATGAGTATCCAGGCCACAGAACTGAAAAAGCTCAGAGAACAAGTGACAAGTTTGGAAACAAAATACGAGCTTGCAGACATTTAGAATAAAGAAGAGGAACAGAAAAACCAAAGGATGGAGGAAAGAATCAGAGTCCTTCAAAATGATTTGACACTAGAAAGGCCATTAGGAGATATTAAGGATATAATATGGACCAATATCATTGATTCCATCAATGATATTTGGCCTTCCATTCAAGTTATTTTTGAGCAAAATGAATTAATCAAAACAACCATGGAAGCCATACAAAAGACAAAGGAAGAACTCGGGGACAAGCGTGAAGAAGAAAATCAATTGATAGGTTTTTTGAATAGTAGAAACAGGTACCAGCTAGATGAATTAGAAATCCAGGACAAAACTGCAACTATCATTGAGATAAAGAAGGTTCTTACTAAAAGGAACCTGATGTCTAATTTGGAGAAAAAATGCCAAAGAATTCAAGCAGACATCAGCAGTTTCATGTTAAAATATGGCATTTTGAGAGAAAAATTACTTCTTATTCCTCTGGTCATACATGACAAATTAATGACACAAGAGGATTACATTGACAAATTGCACAAACAGTCCAAGAGCCAAGCTAGTTCTTCAAGAGTAAAAGCATTACCCATAGGAAAGGTACTTTATGATGGCCTGGAGAGTTTGTTCTATATAGAACATGAAAACAAACACTTGTTCACCAGAAAACCCAATTTTTCCAAATATGCAGAAGCCAATGAAATCGATAGGAAAATGATTAGAATAAAATTCCCATATAGTGAATCATGGGCCAATTTTACATATTTACTATAAGTCACTATAGTAAATTTAGAAGGTAAAGATAACAGCCAGGTAAAAACAGGTAATATGGGATTAATCAGCACAGGTAAAGAGTATCAGTAGGATAAAGATAAGAGTGAATCTAGCACATAACTACCAAGGCAACTGCAAGAGTCAAATCCGAAGTCTAGTAGCCAACACATTCACAAATAAAGGGACAATAAGCAAATAGATTTCCATCTATCTCTATATTCATGTTGAAGATATTTTTTGTTTCCTAGATTAATTCTCATATAGTTATGAGATGTTTTGTATCAAATTTTGTACAAAGACTTCACAAGTTGAAGTAATTAGTGTGGATTAAAAAATCATTTCTGGAGACATTTTGTTGTAAGCTAAGGAGCTATTGTACTCAAAACTGGACTGGTTTACTGGATTATGAAATAAAGCTGAGGACATTTCACTCAATTCTTCTGCATGATTGGAAACAAATAAGTATCATTTTCTCTTGTTTAAATCTCGTTTTCTCTTTATGTTATGATATTTTCATATGTGTTCTTATAAAATCTTAAAATAAAACAAGGAAGGATATCATCAGAATCAACTTAATTTCTCTCTATTTTAATTGTTTTCTTTATTTATGTTTTCTACTAAACTGCCTTGGTTTGGGGATTCTTAATTGCCCCCTTACTTCCGTAGTTCATCCCCCCTTTGGCCCATAGTACATGATTCTTCAATTCCCTTTACTATTGTCCATCCTTCCTTTCTTCATCCTGATCTCAGTTAAGAATTCTTCATTTCCCTTGGCCCTAATTAGGACTTTCCATTCATTGAAACCTTGATATTTGTTCTTGTCCTCATAGCCTACCCTGTGAACTCTTACCTCAGTAATAGATCAAATCCAGTTAAGCCTTTCTTGATTGACTCCATAACCAAATGGCCTAATACTTTCTCTACCTATATGTTTCCTTAATTCCACCACCCAATCAAAACAAAATACCTTGAGCATTAAGAACTAGCCTGAAATCTTATTTAAACAAAGTTAAATCTTAAAGAGAGAGCCCTCTCTGGACTTATGTTGGCTAGAACCTGAGTCTAAAATATTGGTTTGTGGTTATCTTGGGTCATTCCTTCTTTAATAACTTCTAAGGAAAAAACCTGAGTGATAACAGGACTGATCCCTTTAAACCTGGTGTTGGCTAGTTAATTGTTTAATTAATAAACATCAAGTACACATTAATTTGTCAATGGAGAGTCCTTTTATTCCCAAGCCACTGGTACTGTTTGTACTTAATTCTAAGATCGAAAGCTGTGTATACTTAGTTTATACTAGGTTAACAGTGTGATAAAATAAAAGGAATTGATTAAAATTACAGATCTAAGAAACAAGGGAATGGATGCTCTGTTGGCAGAGGATCAGGACCCTATCCTCCAGGTGAGGACGTTCAGCACCTGCCCCTGGAATCAGATTGCTAACACACACTGCACTCAGATTCACCGGTGAAACACGCTTGCATAACTTCAAATAACTTAACAAAACAGAGTGCTAGCAAAACATAATTTCAAGAGGTAATGCTACAAAGTCCAAACAGAGTATCTGAAAAAAGAAACTATCACACACTTACACACTTGACAGCTAAGTAAATGGGTGAATCTTGTGAGGAAGGTGGGCCCAGTCCCTCTCACAAGATTCCCCAGAACGCGAAGAATAACTTAAATACTCATAACGTTCTTCTATTCATCTGTCAAAAATTCGAGTACAGTAAAGTTCAGAATTGCTGATATTCTTACAAAATGCTCTTACAGACTACCGCCTGACTAATGTAGATGTCTTCTCTTTATAGAGGAAACATCTATTACAATAGATTGTCACGGTTCAATTGGTTGATCCGTTTAATCAAAAATGAGAATTACAGAGATGCTGTTGCAACAATATGACGATATATTCTTTGTTTAGGTTCTAGCTATTACACAACTGGTAACTGTTCTTCGACCGTCTTCCTTGGGATACGTACATTCCTTTCGCTGATTCCCCGTACTATTCTGGTTCTAAGTCCTGGTAACTGTGTTCTACTTGCTTTGGACAATTGCTTGATTCAGCCACGTCATCATTCCTCAGATAGTTGCCGTTGTTATTCCCAGCTGATGCAAAATACCCGCTTTAGGTGATTTCTGTTGCTGACTATATCAACTACGCAGTTGCTACTTCTGGTGTTGCAGCAACTGCATAGTTGCTGTTTCTGGTGTTACAACAACTATAGGTTATAATTCCTACGGGCTTAAGACAATTACTTAGAAATTTAGTCAGCTTTCCCAAGATAAATACAAAGGTACTTACGAATATACAGTGAACAATTAAACATATAGATATGCGGGAAGTTACTCCATACCTTGGGGTGATCAAGTCATTGTGTGATCAAAGCTTATAACTTATGACTAAAAAGGATAATATTATGATGGAAATATAAGGTCAAAATTGGTCAATTCTGGGTCCTAACAGCGCGCTACGAAACTGCTGTGTTATTCCAAGAAAACATAGTTTTCTCAGACTAGCTCAACCAAAATTTTTCTGTTTTGAGCCTTTTACTATTTAAACATTCTTTCAATTGCTCCAAGGCCTTTCAAAACTGAATGGCAATGTATGATTCTTCAAGAAATATTATACCAAGCAAAACCATCAAAATTTGAAACATAGCCTTACTTGAGATTTCTTTAAGGAAATTCTTTCAGCTGGCTTAACTGTATCTTTAAGTCTTCAATTTGTTTCTTCATGACCTTGATCCCAGATCTGAGGTTTGTATTGACCTTTCTGATAAATTGAGCTTCCTTTATTGCAGGAATAGTCCAGCTACGAAATGTAACACTAAAATCAACTACCTCGGGAATTTGAAATATTTGGTCCTCCCACCGAGCTTGCATTTGGTTAATATAAGCCTCCTTAATTGCAAATTTCCTGGCAACTTTCTTCAGTCTAGCAATTTCAAAGTTGGCCAATTCCAATCTCTTTTTCAAGTCTTCCCCACTATCTTCTTCTTGAATGGCAACTGTTTCGCCTTTATCCTTTCTTTCATGAGGCCGTGTCACCTCCCCTGTTTCATCTGCTCTTGGCGGTACCTCCTGTATTTGTTTAAACTTCCTCATTATGGGTCTCCTGGGCTTGAATACAAATTGATCAACCTAATCATAAAACTTTAGTTTCTTTGAGGCTTTGACTCTCTTAGCCTTGTCTTTTCCTGACTCTATCAAATCTGCTTGCACTAGTGGAGACTCTTCAATGTCAATGGCTTGCAATAAGTCATTTAAGTCTCCCTTTGAAACAAGGCTTTCTTCAATAATCACTGACTTACCCTTTTCCTTAGCTACCTGACTCCTAGTCCTTCTTCTTTGAACTCCTTCACATGTGCTTGATTCATGTGCACTTTCTTTAACCTGAGTTTTCTCTTTAAGACACTGCTAGGGTGTATCCTGAATAGTCAGTGGCTTGGTGGATTCTCTTACTTATTTCCTTGCCTTCAACTTTGAAAACCTATTGGATCTTGTTTCTGTCTGATGACCAGTTGTTGTTGGAAGATCTTTTGCAACTTGAGGGCTGAGACCAGTCTCGTTCTTTAAACCAGACATGAATAGGAATGTGTGCCAGTCCCTACCTATCCTCTGGAGTTCATGTAGAACTATCAACTTAACCAAGCCATGGTGGAACAATGAAGTCTCACAAGCTTCTTTCTTTAGCTGCACCTTATCACACATTTTACTTAAGCTACAGAATAAGTAAAAAGGTAGATCAGTAGATGCCTTTCCTGTGAAATGCAACAGAAATTTAAAATGGTATGAATACACCTTATTGTATCTCCCTTCACAGGTAAGGTATTTCTGTATACAAGTAAGCAGATTGGCATATGAATCTTTGACATATCTTCTAGGAACAAACTTTGTTAAATCTGAGTTAATGAATTCCTGCTTTAGAAACTCTTTGCATGGGTTCATATCAAATTTGAAATTCTTAAACCAACTTTCTTGCCCCCTTGGAATCTCCGCAACTATGGATATCATGTCTGGTGAGACCTACAATTCCAGCATACCAACCTTTGAGTTTAGTCCTATGAAATTCAGGGCAAATTCCTTGGTAACTTGTGCATGACCTCCCTAGCGTTTCTTGCAAAAATTCCAACACTGGGCTTGTTTGAATGCATGCTCGAGTTCTCTATTCTTTAAGGTTATGTCTAAACCTTCAGGATCGTTTCTCAAACATTTGCCTGATCTGTGGTATTTTCTTTCTGCCAATCCCTCCATGAAGGTTCAGTGTAATGGAGGTTGAAAATGCTAGCGCAGCTCAAACTCCACTCTCTACCTCGCTTGAATGACTGCCTCGCTTGATAACAATGTTTTCAAATTGAAACCTTGCATAATTGTTTCTCATGCAACGAATTCAATCATCATTAAGACTGTGCATACCTGGCTTTTGTTGGAACTTGCAATCCATGTGTATAAATGTACCCAGTGGCTGTAATGATAGAGATAAGCGATTGGACATGATATGTGGAGTGCATAAACCGAAAATGAATGACGCAACTATAACTTAACTTGACAGTTTTGACAGTTAGGAAAGATTCGTTGCGGAATGCATAAATCTCCGATTTCGTAGCTCAATCAGTTTAAATTTTGAATTATGCGCTACGAAATCACCTAAAACCTATTGCGCTGCAAAAATACTTCAAAATGGTTACATGTGCTACGAAATCACCTAAAGGGCTTTGTGGCACATAGTAACTTTTAAACAAAACTGACACATGGATATGAATGAGAATGACCAATGATAAATGAGAATGCATATTTGACTCAAGCCTCCTATGACTCAGACTCTAAGGCAAACAAAAATCAAAATTAAACTAGCACCGACGTTTACCATCAAACTAATGTGAGACATTTTGGTATTAGAATTCTTAAGTGATAACACCCCGGACGCTATAGTTCAGCATGTTGGGGATTGCAATATCACCAACGACCATCAGATCTGTTAGCGCCAATCAGACGGTTAGCGGGTGATGAAGGTGGCGGTAGGTTAACTCTAGGGGACCCACTTTAATATTTCAGGGTTTTGTAATGTTTGCGGTGTATTTTCGGTCTTTGGGTTAAATGGGTTTTGTGGTTTTTGTGGGTTTTGTATGCGAGTTTCGACTATTTATTTTGCTAGAGGCTAAACAAGTCCCGATGGGCACGTGGAGGGTTGTTATTGGACCCGGGTGGACTAATAACTCCCGACAAAATGTTAACATATAGCTATAGTTAGCCAAGGGTCGGGGTATTAGATTTTTTAGGGATTTTGTGTATTTATACATAGTAAGGGAGGGGAATATACATAGGAGCTATATAATAGGGTTAGTAGGTTAATATGACTATGTGGAATGGGTTTGTATGCTTTAGGCTAAGTTTATAGAGTGAAAACTTAGGCATGGGGGGAAATGAAAGGATACCAAGTTATAAAGTTTAGGAAACTTGGCAAAAGGGAATAAAGACTTTTTACACAAGAAATGTGGCTTGTCTTGCCTAGGTGAAAACACATTTTCACTTGGTTTTTCTATGAGATGAAGTGGACTAAGGGCAATGAGCAGATCTCATGGTCCTTGGGGGAATGTTAGTAAGTGTTTCTTGGGAAAATGGGGAGGGGAATTAGTCATGCTCCATTTGTTTTGTAGCCACCTTGCCATGGTACCTTACGACTTTTATGAGATGAAAACTTGTTGCAATAGGATCAAGTTGCCCATAAGCCTGCTTCTACTCCATCAAAACTGCCTACCCAACCTAGTATACCTAACATTTTTTCTTCATTTTCATTGGGTGCATTTGAACTAGCAAACCCTGATTTCTCTCTTTTCTTTTTAGCTGTCCTCCTATCTAAGTCTACCCTTATCTCTTTCAAGGCTCAGATTAAGCTGTTGAGACCCTTTTCTTCTCTACCTAATTACTTGTCTGCCAAGCTTGAGCTGTTTGTGAAGACCTTGATTCTCTATTCTAAGATAAGTAAATTCAAACATGATCTAGCCAGGATTAGACTGTCTGGCTATTCATCAACTATGGCAAGATTCAACCACCTATACATAGTGAAGTTCTTCAAAATATGGAACCTTTACAGCATGAAAAGGATGAACATTTTTGGCACTTCTCTAGTCAATCATGAAAAATGAAACCTATTGGTATAGGAAGCTAACATTACGCATTGCCATAAATTTTCCACACCACCAATTTGGAAAAGGTACTCAAAGAGGATCAGCCTCCAAACTCATCGTAGTACCAATTTCACCGCAATTCCATCAGGTGACTACCCCAATTTACCACTTACAGCTTTTCCTTCGCCCGATAACCACCTTCACTGATTAAAACCTGCTTTTCCAATATAACCACATGCATTAAAGCAAACTTAAATAAAGCGCTTAATCAATGTTCTAACGCTTAATTCCAAGATTACCCCTTGATGCTAAATGACCACGATTTAGTGAAAAACACATAAACAATTAGATTTAATGTTAAAGTGTGAAAACAAAGAAAATACCTGGTTAAGCTTTAGAACGTGGATACACAGAGATAAACAAGAGTCTACACCAGGAATAACACACAGATGCACACAAAATAAATTTATTCAATATAATAGAAGTTACAGAGTCTTGTTCCTCTCGGCTCAATTATAGCAATTCATTAGACCTCTGTCTCATTCTTAAAACCCTATCTATCACTCAAACTCTCTTATCTCACTCAATTCTCAATCATCTCAGCTAATCCTTTTCCATTACATTTTCTTCTCTTTTATGAGTCAAATCCTATTCTAATTGTACTAACAACTTGATCTCTATTTTAATCAATCTAACAATAAAATCTCTATTTTTAAGCTCTGTTACACACCTATGCTAACAACTTATCCCTTGGTCTAAAATAAGACAATTTTCTAATTATTACAATAATGAAGTAAAGCTCATCTTCGAGAGATCCAACCCTCTCTACCAAAACTAACCTTTGACCACTTCGGTCAGTGAAATTCAACTCTTTTAGCCACAACATGTGAACAAACCATCACATTGCTGGCTAAGTCCAGATGCTTCTGCATTAGACTCTCGGGGAAGAAAAGAATCATCCCTCAGACTTTCAAGGTTTACTCCATACTTTTGCAACTCTGTTGCTGACAACCAACTAGCATCCTATAATGGTTGTCCTTTCCATTTGACTAGATATTTAAAATAAACCTATCCTCTGGTTCTTTTGGATACTCTTTTGTCCAAAACAGCTTCCACCTCTTTCTTAACTGTCTTTGGCATTTGTTCTTCCCATTTCAAATTTTGAACTTCATCTTCTGTAGTTTCCTCCTATAGCTCTATCTCTAAATCTTTATATGGATACAAATATGCAATATTTAAGATAGGTGATATTCCAATCCCTTCTGGCAATTCAATTTAATAAGCATTAGTTGAAAAATTTCTTATAATTCTACATGGTCCTATCTTTTTCATTTTTAGTTTATTGTAAGTCTAGCAGGAAATCTTTCTTTTCTCAAATACACCATCACTAAATCTCCCACTTGGAATTATTTCTCTCTTCTTTTCATATTAGCTCTTTGTTTCAATTTGCCACTGCTTTCCTGTAATCTGCCTTTTACATATTCTTGTAGTCTCTACATCTACTCTGTAAACTCTTCAGCTTTTGCACTTCTTGTCTCTTGTTTACCCAAATTTTTGAGCTCATACACACCTCTTGGATTCATCCCAAAAACAATATGAAATGGACTCATTCCAGTACTTCGATTTGGAGTTTCATTATAAGCAAACTCAGCCGGACCTAGTGCTAAATCCCACTGCTTAGGATTTTGATATACCAAACTTCTCAATATGTTCCCCAAGCTTATGTTTAACACTTCGGTCTTTCTCTCTGCTTGAGGATGGTATGATGAACCGAAACTGAGGTTAGCTCCTATTTTCTTCCAAAGAGTTCTCCGTAAATGACCTACAAACTTTGTATCTCGATCTGACACAATACTTACACGCAATCCATGTAATCTTATAAGTTCTGAAAAAAATAGATTAGCAATATGTGTTGCATCACTAGTCTTCTTACATGCAATGAAATGTGCCATCTTGGAAAACCTATCTACCACAACATAAATGGAATCATTCCCGCTTTGAGTTTTAGGTAACCCAAAAACAAAATCCATTCTAACTACATCCCATGGTCGGTATGGTATTGGCAATGGTTGGTACAATCCTGTATTCTGTCTTCTCCCTTTAGCATGCTGACATATCCTGCACTTCTCAACAAATCTCTTAACATCAGTCTTCATCTTTGGCCAATAGTAAAAAGAATTTACCTGAGAAAAGGTTTTGTCTTGTCCAAAGTGATCAGATAATCCTCCATTGTGTTTCTCCTTCACTACATTTTCCCCCATAGAACATTTGGGAATGCACAACTTGTTGCCTTTAAACAATAAACCTCCTTGGATAAGATAATCTAACCACTGACTTATGTTATGAACTATTGGATTTTGTATTGTTGTATAAATATCTTTGAAATCTGCAACACCTTTATACATTTCAACCATTTCTTCAAATCCTACAACACCAACTTTTAATTCTTGTGCAATGAAATTTACCCTTCTTAAAGCATCAACAACTTTGTTCAACTTACCACTTGTATTTTTTATCACAAAAGTAAAGCTCTGCAAAAACTCTACCCACTTGGCATGTTTCTGGTTTAATTTTGGCCGGTTGTTTATGAACTGTAATGCATGATTGTCAGAATACAATATAACCCCTTTGGTAGCAAATAATGTCTCCATTTTTTTAAGGCTTGTAGAATAGCATAAAATTATTTATCATAAGAAGAATACTTCTTCTTAGCTTCATTTAATTTCTCACTCAAGTATGCTATTGGTCTCTGCTCCTGACTCAAAACTACTCCAATTACAACTCCACAAGCATTTCTTTCAACTTCAAATACTTTTTCAAAATCAGGTAAAGCAAAAACTGGTTTCTCTATTATTTTCCTCTTCAGCGACTTGAAATTCCTGTCTACTGCTTCTCTCCACTTGAATGGTTGATTAGTCTCCTTGATTGTTTCAGGAATAGGTGCACAAATCTGACTAAAACCTCTGGCAAATTTCCTATAAAAACTTGCAAGACCATGAAAACTTCTTACCTCAAATATATTCCTTGGAATAGGCCAATTCCAAATTGCTTGGACTTTCTCTAGATCCATTTTCAATCCTTCTTTAGAAACTACAAACCCCAAGTAAATTAATCATTCTTTCATGAAACTAGATTTCTTCAAATTTATCAGTAGTTTCTCTTTCTGTAGAGTTCTTAAAACCAATTTAAGACGCTCTATATGTTCTTCTTTACTTCTACTAAAGACTAGAATATCATCAAGATAAACAATAACAAAATTGCCTGCATATTCCTTCAAGACTTCATTCATCAATCTCATGAACGTGCTAGGTGCATTAGTCAGTCCAAAAGGCATCACTAACCACTCATACAAACCTACTATTTGTTTTAAATCCAGTCTTCCATTCATCTCCTTCTCTAATTCTTATTTGATGATATCCACTCTTCAGATCTATTTTAGTAAAATACTTTGACCCACTCAAACAATCCATCAAATCATCCATGCATGGTAAAGGAAATCTATATCTGATAGTGATATTGTTTATGGCTCTGGAATTTGTACACATGCGTCATTCACCTGCTTTCTTTGGACTGAGTACTGTTGGTACAACAAATGGACTAAGACTCTCTCTGATTAGTCCCTTATCCATTAGTTCTTGCACTTGTCTTCCAACTTCTGCATTCTCTTGAGGAGTTAATGTTAGGCCCCTATACTACTAGAGTAACCCCTTATTGTTATTAGTACAACCCACTTATTATATTGATGTACCCATGTAGCACCC